>JAPYZE010000007.1:0-127895 GCA_030522805.1 Leptomastidea abnormis
GATCATCACATTGTTTTGAAACGCACGCAACGTATGACATCGATTTAAGAATTGGAATCAACTTCATTTCGTCGCAACGAGTCTACATCCAGTTCATCATGAAGATGCTGAAGAGAACTAATCTTTCTTTCTTCCCTTTTTTTTAAATTTTTTTTTATCCGCGTAGAAAGCTGAAAGTCTTTAATGACGACAGCAGAAACCTCAAGACTTAATCAAAATTTTTTATTTATGTATTTCACAGAAAGCTGAAAGCCTATAATGGCGACAGCAGAAACCTCAAGACTTAATCAAAATCTTTTTATTTATGTATTTCACAGAAAGCTGAAAGCCTATAATGGCGACAGCAGAAACCTCAAGACTTAATCATGTCTTCATCTCACCGATCATCACGTTGATTTGATACGCCTGCGACGAGAGACATCGGTTTAAGAATTTGAATCAACTTCATTGCGTCTTATCGAGTTGATTAAGAAGATGCTGAAGAAAATAATCTTTCTTTTTCTCAAGACTTAATCAAAATTTTTTCATCCTATGTATTTCGAAGAAAGCTGAAAGTCTTTTATGGCGACAGCAGAAACCTCAAGACCTAATTTTGTTATTTTATGTTTTAGCTTTTAGATCTTTATTTATCTAACTGATCATCACATGTGTTTGGAACACAAGCGACAAAAGACTACAATTCAAAACTTCAACTTAAGTTAATGTCAATACAACAAGGCAACATCGAGTTCATCAAGGAGTTGTTGAGACAAACTTATTAATATTCTTTTCTTTTTTTTATTTCATTAATCTACTTACTTTTTTTTACAAAAAACTTTGAAACTTTCAGGCCCCGGATTAGCAAAACTACGTGATCCAACAGCAACACTTCTTTTTCCTCCTCCTCTTCTTCTTCTTCTTCTTTTCAAAGGAAATGGTACCAGCGAGCTGTATAGTCATGAAAGAACTGCAGCACTAGGTTGTGACTCGGGCAGCTGAAAAATCTATATTAATAATTTTAGCTACTATAAATTGTTTTCAGGGTAAGCATTAATTACAATTATTTTATAATGTTTAAATATATCTATTTTTTTTTTTTTGATAAATAATTTATTTCAAGATATTTTTCTAATATTATATTTCAGTCAATGTAATGTGGTTTTTTCGAGCCAGTTATGTAAACCTTCAGCAACCTCAAAAAAGTTTTCATTCTTCTTCGCAAGGCCTAGGTGGTTTTTAATGACTACAATTTCGGTTCACATGATCTTCCTTTCGTCAACGGATGTCATCTTAACTTATTAACATCTAAAATGATTGGTAATCTAATATTTATCCATTCTCAGTTCAGGTAAATAATTATTTTTATTTTTTAAATTATTTTTAATTTAAAAATTTTTGATTTATTATTTAATAATTAATATATTAAAACATTTTAAAACAAACATTTTTAAGTATTTGAATTGTAAGACCTCGTTAAGGCATTAAATGTTTTATCTTTCAGGTTATTTTTTATCTCACCGATCATTGCATTCAATTGGAAAAGACAGCCATTGATTCAAGAAAAAAAATCAACTGGTGTGAATACTGAATTTTTTACAGCGGTATAGTATTAACTATTTTTTTAAACATATTATTTTGAAAATGTTTGTTAGCTGTTTGCTTATATATGCATGAATATTTATATTTATTTTCTGTAAAATAATGGTTATAAATTATTGCTCGTCAGAAGTTGGCTGTGCAACTTGACTCCAGTTATTGCAAGGAGTCTTAATGCGTTTGGCTTATTGTCTGGTCAATGTCAATCACCACTGGAAATGCTGACATTCGGTTCGATATTTAGTGTCAAAATACTAATAATTTTGCTGTATGTTTAATTTTTTTTATTTCATTCTACATTTGATATATTTTAATTGCTTTTAGAGTATTATTGATATTTATGTATTATAATTTTTTCACCTTTTATTTATTATTTTTTTTTTTTAATTTAATAAATATTTTATTAGTAAATAATAATTTAAAAGAATTTCTCTGATTTCTTTCAATTTTTAATTCTGGCGTTAATTTGGATTTTATTAAGTGCTATTGCAATATTAAACAGTGTAATTTTTAGTCTGTAATTTGTTTTTCATTATAAAATAATTTTGCTAATAAAATTGTTTCTTCTTTTTTCAGAATTTTGTTACAGCAACTTCTTGCGAGTCAGTGGCTCATCCATGACAGCACACACCTCATACATAGGGTCAACAGATTTGCGTACCTTCAACAAATCTGCATGCATATAGAATCGGCAAGCGTAAGACAGTTCTTTTAAGAACAACTAATTTAAATACTTCTTTCAGGTAATATCTAATTACCATTTACTATTTCAGCCGCGTCATGTCTTTAATCACTTTTTTTTTAATTAATTCTCTTCCCTTGCGCAAGGGAAAATCGCGATAAATAGCAAATTCTTATGATTCGATCATAAGAAAATTTCTAATAGTGGAATATTAGAATAGGATCTTATTCTTCGGAGGGAAATTCAAATGTTCTGTTGCTTCTTACTTTATAAACCTTATTATAGGTAGGCTCTTGCGTTTAGTTTTAATTTGCGTATTACTCCACTCTGTTTGTCTAGAATAAGTAAATCGTTATTGCGTACCCCGTAATTTTTATTATAGGTAGGCTTTTGCGTTTAGTTATAATTTACGCATCACTCCGCTCTGTTTCTTTAGAATAAGTAAAGCGTTATATTGCGTACCCCGTAATCTTTATGCTAGGTAGGCTTTTGCGTTTAGTTATAATTTGCGTATCACTTCATTCTGTTTCTTTAGAATAAGTAAGGCGTTATTGCGTACCCCGTAATCTTTATTCTAGGTAGGCTCTTTTATTTGGTATTTGTATTTCTCCACTCTTTTAAGCAAAGTGACCGCTATCTAGCACTGCGTGATTTTAGGTAAGCTCTCTTGCGTTTAGTTATACTTTGCGTTTCACTTCCCTTTTGCTTTTTAGGATAAGAAAATTGCTATTGCGTACTCAATAATCTTAATTGTTGGTAGACGTTTGCTTTTAGTTGTAGTTTGTTTCTCCAATCTCATTTTATTTTCAAATAAGTTGATAGCTACCTCGCACTTCTTAATCTTTATTGTAGGTAGGCTCTGGCGTTTCACTCTTTTTTCTCTTTTTTAAAATAAGTTCATCGTTATCGGTTTGAAAACCTGCTCTTACTCTTCTTTTCTTTTTCCTGTACATCTCCGAATTTCGTTCACTTTTTCTTTTTACCCATTTTCTTTCTTTGTTCCCATTCTTTGTGTTGCTCTGATTTTCTTCACATCTTCTTTTCTTCTTCTCAAGGGAGTAAAACCATTTTTAGGTTAATCTCCTGCGGGGAGGGGTTTTTAGTCGGTAGGCGCCACTACTGGTGAATCCGACACTGCCTTTAAGGCTTTTTTGCACTAAAGGCGTCTTTAGAAGATTTTCCCCTCCTCGACCTTTTAAACAAAAAAACAAAAAAAAAAACCCCAATTAGGAAGTTTTGTTTTATTTGTGATATTAAATTTAAAATTTTGTATATATATTGAATATGTATTAGTTAAATAGATGCTTTTCCTTTTTTGCTTTTTCCTATTTATCTAAGAATTTTGTCGTTTTTTCGAGTTCACTAGATTATTAATATTGAAAGAAACTTTCATTTTAAAATATTAAAATTTTTTGCTAACGATTCCCCAATATTAAGCTGTACAGAATGTTGATGACTTTTTTTATAAAATAATTACTAACGTACACTTAAGACAAATTGTTTCTCCCAAACGTGACCCGTTTTAATTATCTCAGCCTAGATCCTATAATAAAATTTTGATGTCCCCGTTTTATTTGTGATATTGACTTAGAAAAAAACAAAACAAAACCTGCATATACACGATAGAGCGCGCGAAGCGCGCATATAGGTGACTAGTTAGTAAAATAATGTATTTTTATAAAATACCGTCAAGTTTTTATTTTTATTTATTTTATTTTTTAAAACATTAAAAAAACATTGATTTAATTAAATGTAAGCAATTTGCAAATAAATAATAAAAATTTAGAAATTTTCAGATGCTCAGAAATAAAAATTTGCGATTCAACACTTTTTACATTAACGCTCGAGTAATAAAATTACTGCAGATGTCATCTGAAAGTAATAAGAAGCTTTTGTAGAATGTTTCATGAAAGAGGGGCTATTAATATTAAACAGAAAGATCGTAGATAAGCTCGGTGTATTCATCTCACGCATAATTAATAAAGCCTGCGCACTGCAATAGTAGCGCACACATAAGCTCTTCAGGATGTAAAGCAAATTCAATGACCGAAGTAAATTTCTAATTGTTAAGCGTAGCCAGTGACGACGAATGATGGCAACAATCAGAGATGAGCCGAGAACTAAAGCAAGTTTGGTGAGTGTGTATACCTGGAAAGCGGAGTGCGAATTCGTCCGCGAATCAGACGTCGGATTCTGAAGCGGTCGCGCTTTGTCGGAGCTAGAGATATTGCTGGAGAACTGCGCGTAGAACAAGGATCATTTGCTCAAATGCAAAATAAGGGGCAGCGGCAACGAGTATAGATTGTGGAGAGTGAGTGCATGCTAAACAACCGGCGACGATGGCGATTATGATTGCGCGAACGTACACTGCATCGCTATTGCTGGATAAATTTCACGGTGGGGACAGGGATGAGCTTTGCTATCGGGTCGGCGCTTTATGGATGAATGAACGCACATTCTCTACTGTAGTTCGACGCATTAATAGACTAATTAATTATGCAATCCTCTGCTAATTAGGCCTTCTCTAATCTGGACTTGATTTTGCTCTAAAACGTATGTCTCTCGATCAAATTTATGGTGGCTACGATTCATTTTGATACACGTATTATGAAAGTTTTGTAGAACTTGTTAAATTTTATACATCTTAATTTAAATAATTACTATTACAAGTGTTAATTACAAGTGTTAAAAATTATTTAGATATATTCATTATAAATAATTTATGAATCATTATTATTTTTAATAGTTAAAAAATATTTTAATAGTAAACCCAAATAAATGTAGATGAACATCGTAATACGGAAATCTTTCGATACGTATAAGAAAAAAGCAATAAAATCTTGGTTTTCTTAATGAGTGTACAAAGTAAAGCTTTTTTTGCACCATATTTTTTTTTATCTTTTTTCTTTCATTTCTTTTATCTCATTCAATCTTATGCCCTTTCTCTTTTGCTTGTTTTTAACTTTTTTCCACTTCGTTCCTTTTTTTCGTTTGTCTTTTATCTTCTTTTTCTTTTTTTTTTCTTTTTACCAGTCCTGAATTAGATTACTTTCTGACTTGCATCAAGCCATGTATACCTTTTTTTTTTACACAGACTAAGGAAAGAAAGAAAGAGAAGGGTGACGTTCTCGACTGGCGCTGAAATGCTTCTTGTGTTAGTAAAAATCTAAAGTGACTGCTGAGATCTAAGTTTTAATTAGTTTATCTTGGCCGCATGACTATTGAATATTTATAAGCTGGCGAAAGCTCAAGGAACTGTGCAGAGTAGCAGCAGCAGTAAAGAGAGGTCCAGAAACTTGTCAAGACTGGAGAGAAAAAAGGAAGACAAGTCGAAAAGGGTCGATGTTATGAAGGATAAGGGATAAGAGAAAAGTAGAGTGCGATGAAGAATCTGAAACCAAAGATTTCATAGCAAGACAAAAATAAATTTAAAGTATACCGAATCTTTTGGACCTTTCGACTGTATTATGTAATGCTTATAACTAAAGCTCGACTCTTTTTACAATTCAAATAATAAAATGGTTATGTCAATCAAATATTTAACATCTGAATCATTGAAGAAAAAGTAAGGAAAATAAATTATACTTAATTTTGTCAAAATAAATCAATTAAAATAAACTAAAAAACTTTATTATTTAATAAATATATTTTTGTTATTTTAGGTATATAAACACTTGAGAACGATGTGCGTATATATACATGTATCCATTTAATCTGGGAGCACCTTATTTTGTGTATTTTTTAAGTTTTGCGCTTGCCAAGCGTAAAAATTACTCGTTGGTGCTTGGCAAATGTATATGGCTGTATGAGCCCGCCAAAACAACAGAGGGATCATACAAGCGTATGCTTACAGGATCAACCATCTGAAAGCGCTTGTTGTTTCAGGTGAGTCAGTTCTCTCTTACGCGTGGCTCATTCAATCTCTTTCTTCTACGTACTTGAACGCATTTCCATACCATACTCACTACTTATTGATTTTCTATTGCAATGATTGTTGAAAATTTGAATTTTTTGTTTTTTTTTATTTTGTAATATTTAATTATATGCGATTTACTGTCATTCTCTTTTGTTTTATGCATAATTTTATGTTATCAATTATATTTTTAGTTATTTTATAATTTATTTTGAATTGCAGTGTTACCAGTAATTAATGATGCAGATTATAATAAAAGAAAATTTTTGGTTTTAAGTTTACACGAATCAGATTAGCTAAATAATAATTTTTCTAATTTATACTGAACTCTAATATTGCTATTATCAGAACATATGCTACAAGTATAAAATTTCTTCACATCACATTCACGTCTTTTTTACTGAAATATGAAAATAATTTCCCGCATCTTTTTATATTGTTGTCAAATCAATTTTCTGTAATAATCTAGAATAAAAAAAAAACAAAGATCCTTTAAGGCAGCAAAGAGACTATCGCAAAAAATAGTGCGAGTGAACCGTATATAGTATGGGGATAATAGAAAGGGATGGGGGTATGATTGACGAGTGTTGCGTAGAGAAGAGCCAAACAGTATAGCTGTTTGGTGGGGTTGTTCTTTTGGCTTGCGCGGCTTTCGGTATATATTCTTTATGTTGACATAAATGTCGCTTATGCCGAAGCATGTATATATGCGCCAGTGTTTTGGCAACCCGTCGAGCATTGTTGTCTTGAAAAAGAGCCGAGATCGGGCGCGCTTGGCCGCACGCGTGCGTGCGCGTGTGTGTACCAAACACACATATACATATACAGAAAGAGAGAAAAGGAGGGAGAGAGAGAGAAAGGCAAACTCGGATTGGGCTTTGTGTACCCAGCAAACACAGTCTCGCGTACCATGGCTGCTACTGTTGCAGCCACGTGCTCTCTTGAACCCTGATCGTCCTGGCGTGGGCACCTCTTTCTCTCTCTCTCTCTCGCTTTTCTCTGCACAGCCTGACTTTGCTCACCCTCAGATTTGCGCAATGAAAGCGAGAAAGCCTATCCTATACACGTATATATATAGAGATGGCCCTTCCATGATCCCTGTCCTCTGTGTATGCTTGGATTTGGGCTGCGGGCACGTGTGTGTATACCCATAGCGTTTCCTCTCCCCCCTGCTGTCTGTACTACCGTTCCCGCCGCTAACGCTGACGATGCCGACTTTGAGTGCGAGAAGGCATATTCTCAATAGCTTTTTAGTATATTATACATGTTGATGTACCCAGACAACTCGATGGCTTTTTTCACCTTAGCTCTTTGACTTGCTTTTTATCCTACCGTATATGTGTGCATTGATAAAAATATCTTTTATTTTAAATTAAAATATTTGTTTGACATTTTTAATCTTTTTTTAAATTAAATACCATATATTAAGCTGACTTTCTTAGAATTCTTTTTTTTTACAAAAGAATTATAGATATTGTCATGTTAGTGCTTTGTGCACATTCAAGTGTATTTATACTTTGACGGCAAGGAAGTGACAAGAGTATTTTCTTGTCACATATACTTGTAATTGATGACTTTTTTGCAGAGGCGTCGATTTGAACGATTGTCAATCACATTTTTATTTTTAAGAATTTCTTTTTCATGCAGTTGCTACATATTAAGGTAAAATGGAGAATACTATATAATTGTATGAATCGATCACTAATATTCATAAAAGGTCTATCGCTGACTTATTGAAATTTACTTTTGACAACTATTTTAAAAACTTTTTTATTGGCATGCACATTATTATGATCCTTTTTATTTCGCTTGTTCGAATGTAATTATTCGCTTTGACAAGAAAAGCAATATACTTAACCGATGTCTTGTCGGTAATAGAGTGTGTAATTAAAATCCACAGAATTTTTTTCACGATTTCTATTTTATAATTTTAATTTAATTTATTTTATACTTTTAAATTTTAACTATTTGAAAACATTAAAAGTGTGATATCATTTTTATTGTAATAAATTGGGTCTTATTTAGTCAATACCAATCGTCAAATCGAAAAAATCATAGGCACAGCGATAATAGCAAAGAGCAGATCTACGACTGTAAATCTAGCGAGTAGTTGATTTAAAGAAGTATGAGAAAAAAGACCAGCTATAAGAGAAATATAGTTAATAAAAATGATTGGACATGCAAGAGAGTAGTAGACGTCGACGAGGTGGTGCGAGAAAACATGCGTGCTCAAGCTAGATCATTAATTTCCAGACGACAAAACGATATAACTCGCGTTCTTGTGAACGATTGAACGCCAGTCGCTCCAGCTCGTGAGATAGACACGCCCATGTGACGGGGACATAAATGCTTTTTGCTAGTGGTTGATATGTGTGCGTCTGTATGTGTTTGCCTACGGTATTTTAGGGTTGCGCGATTAAGCCCAAAAGAAAGAAAGAAGGAGAGCAAGGCAATTGATGATGACGTAGCTCTGGTACGCTAGAGAGAAAATACTCGCTCCTGTATATATATACACAAATGGAACCCGCTCGCGCCTCTCTTACTCGGCTATTCAGCATTGTACCCCCGTGTGGGCCACGTGGCTCCACGCACGCCACGCGATCTCAAAACGATCTCCGAATTTTTCTCCTCCTCCTCCTATACCGGATAAGAGAATAGGGATCGACACCCGCTTTTGTCGTCCTTTCTTCTTTCTTTCTTTCTCTCTCTTTCTCATTTCTCGCATTCTTTCTCACTTCTTTCGTCCGAGCCATTTCAGATAAAGTTCAAATTAATTGATCACGCGTGATCTGGCATCCAGTGCAACCCCTTTAACTCGACTCTTTTTCTTATATAACTCATAGAGTATTCTGAATTGCCCCTTCTATACAATTTCACTATATCATGTACACATACTAAACTTGCTTTCATTATTACGTAATTTTATTGTTCATTATTTTATTATTTTGTGTGATAAAGTCTTTTTAAATATATTTTTTTGAATGTTTTTTAAAAATAATCTGAAATTTCACTGAAGAGCTTACTGAGGTCGAATGATTAATCTTTTAAAATTCTGACTTTTTATTTTCATTTTCCAGACTGGTTTTTTTAGTGGTACCATATGTATTGCAATAAAAAATTAAGTATTTGTTTCATCTTAAATACTGATACAGTTACTGAGACAATTTTACAAAAAATATGTGATGTTTACAGAAAAAAACTCACGAAGTTTAAAAGACAAATTGTAAAATATGATTTGAATAGTAAACAATTTTATGGAAGTTTTATCAGAAATCAAGATATCTTCAAGTTGCGACACTCGTAACACATCAATTATTCATTAAACTCTTAGACCGAACATAATATCATCTCCCCAGACTTTAGAAATTAGCAATATTTATTAACAAGGCGAGAATCGTAAACAGTCAAGGGGGCGCTTTGATGTCTCAATATCCTGTGCTAGTGTTTGTTGCTCCAAGTAACGCCTCTTATATGCTCCCTTTTGAAATTTCAAGCGATGCGGAAACGCGTGACCAGCACAAAGAGTGCGTATTACGTGTCAGAGAATCTAAGTCAATGTTTCGCTTTCGCATCGATGATTTTAACTTTACGTAACGTTATATATAGGCATCGCTCGATTTTTAATTGCGTCTGTTTGTATATGAATATACGAGGCTCACACGTGCGCGATTCGAAAGATCAGAGTGCGTCACTTGAATCAATATGTACGGTCTTGACGACGAATCGAGGATAAATACGTTGTATAATATCAGTATTAAGACTTATCTAGGCAGAATTTCAGCTGTGCTATCAGGAATTAATTTAATGGCACGGATAAAAAAATGTAAAGATAAATAAAAATTTACATTATTGTAAAAAACGTATGAGAAAAAGAATATTATTAATTATAAAAGAATAATATTATCGAGCATAATTTTATAATTTAGAATTATGTTTTATCCAAGACTTTTTAAGGCGTTGAAAATATCTTAATGATCTTTATTAAAATTTTATCAATGATTAAAGGGTTTTCTAAATTTTTTAAGCGCAATTAAGACGTATAACGATTGTTTTACAAAAACATCTGTTATAATTAATTTTATACAAATATCTGCCTCTTAACTTTATGTGTAATAAAGATTAAAACCTTGCAATTTATTATAATAGTTTACAAAAATCAGTTGAGGTGAACTCTACTATTACTAATAAACTCTAAAATTAAAAAGAGATCGTTAAAAATAGTTTTGAATCTTCATATCTTGAAACTTGATTAGTGTACATTACAAAATATGTAAGTTAATTTAAAATTAAAAAAGTCAATTTTGTCAAAATGCTCTGGAATTTTTTGTTTATAATGTCTCAAAGGAATCCACTTGTGTAAATTTTCCTTACAGTTCTGCAATTCCAAATTTTTTCGTAAAATATTGCAAGTTTTTTTACAGTTATTTTGAATTTTGACCAAAAAATTACGCAGTTAGTTTTATTAATCAATTAATAATAACTGTTATTAATCACATAAACGATTTGCATATTATTTTATCAAAATTTCGTTGAATAGCATTAGAAAGTTTGATTTTTGTCAACTCTTTTGCGTTTTAAATGTATAAGCTCGATAAAAATCAAAGTAGAAGAAGGAAAAGAGGAGCAAACTTATTCTCAGCATCGAAACATTTGCCCTTCATGTAAAGCTGCCGCAATAGAATTCATATTGAACTTGCTGAAAAGTCGTTGGAAAAATAATCAAAGTTTGAAAGCGCGAAGGTGTGGCTTGACGTAGGGAGCAATGAGCGAATGGATATTTTTTTCATCGTCTCCTCATACCTACCAAGAGAAGAGGAAGGAAGAAAGGCGTGAGGCCAATGCGAAAAAGTAAAGCTGCGCTGCCGGCTGACTTGGAAAATAGAGAGACTGACTTTACTTGGCCCTGGTGATGATGAAGTTGAGTCGTGAAAGCAACTCGCCAACTAAATGAGAAAGAGCCGGCCCCAGCAATCCTTGTCGCCGATACTTTCAGAAAGAAGAGAGAGATAGAGTAAGCTAGAGATAGAAGTTGAGGATGCGTGCGGATCTCTCTCTCTCTCTCTCCAACCGGTCTCTCATTACTTTTGACAATTATGCGTTAATTTGCACCCAGCGATACTTCAAACGTTTTTATTCATTGCGCGTCGAAGCGAGTTACGGCAAAACGAAGTGCTGCTGCCGCCTCCGCCTCTTGCCAAGTCGAAATGCAAGCAGTAGCGCAAAGACACCTCTCTCTCTTCATCCTTTTTCTCCTTCCCTTTTTCTCTCATATATATATACTGCCCTTCTGCAGCCCGTATATATATATATACACACACCCAATATTCTCGGTGCCCCACAGCAAGCTTTCTGAGCTTATATCCACCGCACACCCCTTTGCCGGTCCAGCTGGCGTGCCCAGGCTGAATATCATCCCCGATGATATATCCCGATGTGGTTGCCAGAAAAAGGGCTGCCAGCAGCAGCAGCAGCGTCACACATAAACGCCACAACTTGGATTCACGCGCTCTGTATAAACTCGTTTCGGTCCGCGACCAATTACTTTTCAACTTCTATATCTACGCCATCATATCTTTCAAGGCTCTTGCAGGACCAAAGTATACAGAGCAGTGCAGAGGGAATAGAAAGAGATGAAAAGAGAGAGAGATAGAGAGATTTCTCGTTGAGAAGTAAGGGATGGTAAGGGAGAGCAGAGAGGTTTTGAGTAAAGTTCTGTCAAAAGGCTTCGAATATGATAATCCTAGGAGTCTTGCTGAATATGTAACGAGTAAGTGAGAGAACGGCGGACGAGTGCAGAGTGCACGCGAGCTTGCGCTAGCTCTTGCGAGAGCAGACTCGAGCAAACGCGACTGTGATTACTTTTGCCTCTTCCTTTTTTTTCTTTTTTTTTATCTTCGTTCTTTTTTAACCCCCTTATTCTTTGGTTGCTTTTTTCTTTTTATTTTCTTCCTCATTTCGACTCATCTCGCGAAAGTTCTTTTAGACGCGCTTTCGTATTCTTCAAAGATAGTTTAGTTTTGCTCTCAAGCCTCTTTTTAAGCAGGCTTATAGCTTATATAAGATTATATTAAGATAATCAAATCAAATATTTTGCTTAAAAAAATAAACTCTTTCATTTTGTTATTTTAGTTTTAAGAATTTAGTATATTTTGAACAATATACATTTGTCATTAGCAAAACAACGTAATGGAGAGGCGTGTGGTTATTTACAAATGAAAAAAATGCAATTTCACAGCGGCGTAACCATTACTTACACGCAAAAAAAAAAGAACGAAATCCGCTCAATGTAGACAAAGAGGCTCGTAACCGTCAGAATTTTTTTTTTCTATCAAGGAACAATCAGTCCAAAGCAGTGCGGTGAACATCAGTGTCCAGAGCTAAACAGGAAAAGCATAACAGATTGGAAAGCGCATTTAGTAGCGAGGACGCTCGAGAGAGAGAGAGAGAGAGAGAGAGAGAGAGAGAGAGAAAGAAAGACCAGATTATTCGATTGAATCTTTTCTCGCAAACGCACGCAGACTCACAGCAATACCTTCTGTTTTGTATAGTACCTATAGCTTCGCTTGTTTACGCTCTCGCACGCTGGTAATTTCCAGTAGATGTAGCGTATTAACGTCCCCGCAGAACGGACGGCGCTATTAACTAATGCTACCACCCCTGCACTTTTACCCCTTAGTAGAAGAGAACCGGCCAGAGCAGTGCGGTATATATATATATATATATATATATATATATATATATATATACGTACCTACGCCATACGTGCCGTCCTCCCAAGGCTCTGTAAGATAGAGAATACGGCATGTTCACCGAGCAGTAGGACAGTTTAAGCCTTGATATATCACCCGCTGACACTCCCAACTTCTGTCGCCCGTTTCGCGGCCCTAGCCTGTTTTGTCTTTTTTTTCTCTTTCGCTCCCTTCCTCTCTTCTATCGTTCCTGGCTGCTGCTACTACTACTATTACCGTAACACAGTCCCTGGCTGACCATATGTCCACAAATTCGACTTCAGTTTAGTTGGTACTCTTTAGGATGCTATATGCGTTGTGCGCTTTACACCCGCTATAACGCCAACATCGACCTGCTATAGCAAATTAATGACGCTTGTTTTTTTTTCTTCTTCTTTTAACTGTGTTTGTTAACTCTCTCAGGATTTCATTTGACTGATTTGCCAGTCTAGTAATCATTAACTATTATTTCTTCGTATCACTTGTCAGTGTGCCATTTTGCCATCTGTGTGTTTAATGATGATCAATGTTTAAATAAAATGCATATTTTATTTTTTTTTCCAATAAATAATTTCAAGGATTATTGTTACTATTAGGATATTTGGTAAAGATGGATTCAAGGTAATAAGCAATAAACGAATTAATGTTTAAGCAATTTTATAAATAAAAATTACAATATTGTTCATAAATGATCACAGCCATAATTATGAGTGATTAATCTTCTAATTTAAAATCTTAGCTCTCTTGAAGTTTCAATTTCTTGAACTATAATTTCACACTCACGAGGAACAGCAACCTGTAATCAGAAAAATATAAAATTATTTAGTATAATTAAAATTTACCATTAATATTATATATCATCATTATAAGATTTATAAAATATAAAAAAGATCAAATAAAAAAATATGTATGTTTCTGTTTATTTATGCAATTATTGCAAGTGTCTTAGGGCGATTCTTCAACTTGCATTTACGCATAAAAGCGTTGACTAATTTATTTGAACAGCAGGGGTAATAAGGTGATCGAGTATATAGAATCGTTTTCTGTATAAGCGCTACAAGTCCCATGTGCTCATCCCATTTTATCGCGTTTGCACACGTGACAAATGATGCCACATGTTCGTATCCTTGACTTTCCTGACTCGATACTGCTAACTGCAGACCATTGTCGTAAGGGTCGTAGGGCAATTTCGAGTGCTGCCACTACACTCGACTGCAATATATTTAGGTAAGCAAGCGGTCCCGATCTTTTGCTTTACGTGCAGGGGGCTGTATTAACGGCCGCACGGGGACCATTCTCTCTTTGCGCACCAACGCCATAGTGCCTAAGCTAGTGGTCTCGCTTACTTAACTGGCTAATAATGCCTTATATGCTACTCTTTACGAGACGCCTAATTGTTTCTCACTTGCACGCACAGTGGTTGTGTTTTCAGTCTTTATTAGATGACAAATCTAATTATCTTTTTTCTTTTACAAATTAAAGGAATAACATAAAACTGTTCTGGTTTTTTGCAGTTCTGTTATGAATTTGAATTTAATTTATCATAAAAGTTATTAATTATCATAAGGTAATTTTATAATATGAAGAATTAAAATTGATGTAAAAAAACATCATTGTTAAAAGTTAAATTTTTAGAGTCTCAATTTAAATGATAACAGTGTTTTATCAAGAAGATATTTATTGACTTTGCTTATCATAGTAACAGCTGTGACAGAATGAAATTTTGAATTTAACATAACATATAATGCAATATATGACGTTCGCATAAGAATTCATAAAGATACAAAATTATTGTTGTTTAATATGGGTAAATAAGAATTTTTTCAAAATAAAAATTATTTTAAAATAAATTCTTATTTTCTTATTGATTTTAATAAAATTAAAAAAATTTTAAATCGTGTATTCTTAATGTTAAACCTAAAAAAAGAGATAAGAATGTTAATTAGGTTTAATGAGAGATAAATATTTTTTAATTTTGTAAAACGTACAGTTCAACGTATTTTTCAATAGCAAACATCTTGTAACTGATAATCTAAAAAATTTAAACTTTACTCGTATTTCAATTTGTGCTTAAGTCAGTCATTAACGTAATTAGATAATAGAACTTTACTGGTATTACTACACAATTTTAATAAACCGTATAAATTTTTACCTAATAAAATTATTTTGTAGTGAAATTAACTATTTTATTCAAGTATACTACTTTTATTCTGCATAGCAGGTATCATTATAATCATCCTTTTGAATTATTTCTATAAATATTAAAAGATAAAAAGAAAAAATAATTGTAAAAGAAGTTTTTGGCATAAAATATTTGGTAAGTTATTATAGATGTAATTGGATAATCATTAAAATTTTCAAAAAGACAAATGTTAAAATTTATTTTTAAATTTAAAATAAGTACTGCATATCTTTTTTTATACAATGTAACAAGTAATATAGAATATTTATGCGATAAATAATGTACTTTTTATTTTATTTTTAGGTAGTACAGTACTTAATAGTCTACTTAAATCTAGTATAGTAAATGTAATTGTAATAATGCTTTTAAAGCTTTTTATTTTATACCATATGTGTTTTATATTGGCAAGTACTGCAGTGATGAAACCTCCTATAAAAGTCACTTTATTAAATTCTATACATATAACTGATGAAACTTTAAATACATTTAAATATGTTTCTAATATTACACCTGAAATTATGCCGTATTTCAATAAGACTAGCAAACAAATTGTTGGAGATGTCAAATCCCTTTCATATAGACTCAATCAAGTATTGGACAACTGTCAAGTACATAGTAATTATAGTGAAGAATATGATTATTTCTATTCGAGCACTTTAGATCTTGCACGATTGTCTGTATCAATAGAAGACAATAACAAGGAATTGCCTAATTTTTTTAATAAAAATTTTGTCAACAAAACATTAACAACAAATGCAAAAAGTCTTATAAGATCAACAATAACTGTACTCGAAAAAATTAAGAATGAATTTGAGTATTATTTCAGCCTAATAAATCAAATTGAAAAGGTAATATTCAAATATTTAAATTTAAAAAAATAATTGAAATCTCATTAAGTAGATCAATAAGTTTCTGTTTGTCACATTACAAAATTTATATTTCACTTGCACTAATGCATAACTTGCACTAAATTATATTGTAGCTAGTTTCAAAAAATTTCTAAAAAATAAAATTAACTTTATACTAATTATTTAACTAATTTACTTTTTAGGATGGACAGGTCAGTCTACAAATAAATAAGCAGGAATTATTTTACGATTTATTACGATCTTACGTAGTTGCTGAAATATTGGGTTTTGATAACGCAATGACTTCTTTTTATGTTCAACAATATCTTAAAGAAGGTGAGTTTTTTTTTTAATATCAAAACCCATAGCGCAAATAGCTGTACTTTTTATTGTACACGTTGATGCGCTTATTTATATAATTTAATAATCGTATCATTAACAAATTGACTATTCAAGAGACATACAGGGATGGAGTATTTATGTATGAAAATAGTTTAAGAAATAGACTCAAATCAGTCGTATCATTATTTAAAAGTGTCTTAGCTGAAACATCATTGTTTGTAATAAGACCTGATCTAGAACCAGTTTATATAAAAGGTAAATAATTTTTTACACGTTTAAAATTGATTTATAAATGCCAATGTTAATCTATTATTGAACTCTGTTTTATCTCAAATTAAAGTATATTTGTGAATAAAAAAATTTATTAAATTGAGCTTTAATTTATAGAAAACAATTTGATAATTTTGAAAAAGTTAGCACTCATATATTATTTATAAAATCATATTGTAATTATTTGTCCAAACTTATTACATTTGTCAATTTTTTTTCTTTTTTTTTTTAAGAAAAAACCATTACATTTTTCAAATCTCTTTTTCAAAGTGTATTATATGGAGCAGAAGATATTTCTAGTAGTATTTTTGCAAGGTGTCCCAAACCCGAAGATCACAAAAAAAGTTTAAAACCAGTAAATATACCCCAGCAAATAATAAAACAACGTTACTGTTCTAATATACTTGATTGTTATACGTTGAATATCCAAGTTAACGTATGTTTGCATGTGAGTAAATTGACAAATCTTTTTCTGATAAGAAAGAAAATTAAGATTTTTAACATTTTAATCAAACATAATTCAAAACTAAATAGTTTTTCTAACTAACAATATGTTACTTTATTTTTAATCAAAGTAAACATTTTTTTATTTAATGCATAAAATAATTTATAGATATCAAAAAATTTATTTAATGTGTTTTTATTAGAGTAAATTTGCTCAACAAATAACGGGGCGTAGATACAAATTTGTTGAAGAATATAAGACAGGTGAAGATAATCGACCCTGCAATCCAGGTTATTCGCAATCATCAGTCTTACACATTGGATTCAAAAGTCACAAAACTATAGTTTGCAGTTGTATATGCGATGACCATGAGTATCACAGAAGCGAAAGATATATCAGTTTGGAAGAATTGGTGACGGATGTTCACGGCAATAAGTAAGAATTTTTTATTAAAAAAAAATATATTTTATGTAAAGTAATCAGCTTAAAAGACCTTTATTACAATTGATATAAAATATCAAAGCATAATAATTGTTTTGTAAAATTATTTTCAACAGAGTTGTCGTAGGATTACGATTAATTAAAAATAACAAGACACTTTCTTTCGAAATAGAAGAAGCACAAATGTTACCTGGTGCAGTCGTCGATCAATCTCGTAACTGGATCAGAAATAATAGTATTTATCGGCAAAATAGTAATAATACTCTTGATACCAAAAACTTTTATGAATTGTCGTGGTTCAACAGAGGTATAATGTTAGAAGATGTAAAAGTATCAACAGAAGATCATGTTATTACAGGAGTTAAATTTATGACACAAACTATTGATTCGACAACATTTGTGAAATTAGCTATTCATGAAACAAAGATTAATTTTACATCATCAACGCTTATTCCTGAATCTGGTCACTGGCGTTATATTAATTACGGAAATAATATAATGGAGTAATAAATATTTATACAATTTTATTATTGTATTATAAATTTGTAAAAATAATAATCATTCAATTGTTTAAAAATTTTAGAAGAACTATCGACGTATCTCACCGTGAACCTCCTACGAATGTAAAAACTATTCAAAAAATAAATTTTCAAAGAAATTATCTGGTGAATTTCGAACCGACAGATGTTTTTTCAAGTGATGCTGGACAGACTACTGTTCCATATATTGATTTGCAGGAAATACAAACAACTAGACCAATTACATCTTTAGGCTTGTATCTTGCAAATTCTGATGACTCTGGAGGTTTTATCAAATTAGGAGTGGAATTATTTGATGTTACGAGATTTCTTTAATATGAGAAGTGATAAGAGATTATATTGATAGTATTGTTAAAATGAAGCACATTTGGTGTATCAATATTTTTGTAAAAAAAATACGTCAAAATTGTTAGATTAAAAAAAATTTTTAAATCTAATATTTTTTCATTTATTTGTAATCATTTTCTAGTAGCTGAAATAAAAAGTTTTAAAAAATAGCTTAAAGTACGGTCACAATATATGACACCATTTACGTAGCTATGAAGTTAACAGATTTGAGTAATTCATCAAAATGCCATTTTAGTTTTTAGTAGAAGCTCATTCAAGAATACAAATGAGATCGACATTTTTTTTAACAAGGTAAAAAGCCTGTTTTAGAACTGCTTGTGTATAGTTACTGAAGCTTCCGTAAGACATGAGAAAAATATCAGGTGTTAGTTTATGTACTAAGCGGCAAGTAGATGCGTCAAAAAGAAAAGCTAGAGCACCAAGAATTCGTGAGTGAAAAACAAGGTGTCGGTCTTCTTTTCTCCTCTTACGCCAACGTAGCATCACGTATTGCTGGCAATGAAAAGGTCCCGGTAAGGTAAAAATGAAGAAATGAAGTGACACACAAGGCCCAAGTGGACCCACAATAGGTGAAATAAGTGCCGTGAATAACACGTGCTCTCTCATCCCATTTGTCGCGATCAGTGGCGGCTCTTTGCGTTCGCGTTATGCTTTCTTTTTTTATGGATGAAAGAATAAACAACGTGTCCGTTAGCGGATTAACGCTTGTACACTTGTAATTTGAAAAATTAGGGAGGAATGCCCTTTCTATATAGGGTACTTTGATTTTGAAGTAACAATGCTCTTTAGAACGATAAAAAAATTAATATTTTTTAAACATGCTATTCTAAATAAAAAATAATGGTTTTGACTAATTATCATAGAAAAAGAAAAAAAAATATAAATTTCATTTACAGTAAAACAAATATTAGCCTTGTAATTATAAATATTGACCTTTAGTCTTGTATAAGGAGATTAAAAGTTATCTATGAACTCGTTGATAAATAATGCTTATAATGATACAGCATTTAGCATAATGGCACAACAATAAATCAATCGGTACGATGAGATGGAGCTCAGAATCAATAGCAACTTAAGCTTGCGAGATGCTCAAAGTTTATCTCTTTCATGTCGTTAGCAAAATAGCTTGGCATATAAATCCTAAGACTAGCTCTATAGGCCAGTATGGCACTTGCGTGTGTAGTATAAAAGCAGCCTCCAAAATCGCTTACACTACTTAAATAAACAATTCCATTATATCTGCGCCGGATAATGAAAAGACAGCGATAAAGGGCAGTCGCTGTGGCGGCAATATCACAGCCTGTATACAGTAGCAAGTACAGTTCGGTCCGACAAAATTAAGGATCCTCAAATCAAGTACAGAAGGAGTATGGATGTAAGGAACCGCATCGTCTGCCACGGTTCCTTTCCTCCTCCTCCTCCTCCTCTTATTCCTTCTCTCCCGAGCCTCCCTCGTCTTCTGTTTGCATCATTAATACCAGGCGACTGTTACATATGGATGAGGCAAGGAAAAAGAGAGTAAGCACGGCTGTTAATGCTATATACATGTATACCTATATACAAGAGACGAGGTTAAAGAAGCTCCGGGGAAGAGACGATACGGAACGAAACGTAACGGGATGCCAGGAGCAGCAGCAGCATCGGTAGTGTACGCTACAGTACGGCAGTAGAGTACTTACTTGGACCTCGGGTATCAAAACTCATCGGCTAAAAGCATTTGTGGTGTGTATAGAAGACCAAAGTCATTCCGCTTTATTCTCTTCACTTTTAGCGGTGATTTGGCTGTGTGTAAGAAGTGGCGCCTTAGTGATACGGTGTGTAAGCATACAGATAAGCAAACGCAAAACTTGTCGATATTCTGGATGCCTCCTCGCAGTATACTGATCTTTTCTGACTTTACTACAGACTTGGACCTCTTTTTATTGTTCCTCTTTGCTTGACGCGCGAACAAAAGTTTTGCTGTCTCATTGTGTTGAACTAGAAGAGATTGAGATGATTTAGGTTGACTCATGAATGAAAACTTACGTCTATGAGATGACCAGAGTTCAAGATTAGCAAACTTTTTTTTTCAAGATCAGTAATTTTTCATTGTGGAAAATTAATGAAATTTTAATGGTATATGAGTATATAATATTTAATTCAATATTTTTATTAACTAAGAAATTAAAATAAAGTATAATCACAAAATCAATTGTAATCGTCATTCAATCTGCTGCTATTCTTGTAGAAGCTAAAAGCGAAGATTAAAGGGCGAAAAGAAAAATGTATCTAGCGGCAAACAAGCCTATTATAGCAATTACAATAATGGCTAACGCTTTCTCAAACAAAATCGAAGATACAAGACCCATCGCAGGAAATTTAATCAAAGCCAGTGGAAAAAAAAGAAGAAGGGTAGCAGAAAGAAAGGCTACGTAAAAGAAAGAAAGAAAAAAAGACCAGAGTAAAATAAGGAAATAAAGAAAGAGGCAAGCCGTGCATTTTCCAACAGAGTGAGTGAGAGAGTGAGAAAGAAAGAGTCAATCCATCATTGGTCCAGCAGGGCAGTCTAAGCGTCAGGGTAACAGTAGTGGCGCAAGGCAGGTGCCTCAGCTATGGTATATATACTAGTCTTATAGCGTAGTTTTTCTATTTACCGTCTCTCGCTTTGGCCAGAGTATGGCAAGCCGCATGTACACTCGGCCGCACCCGGTACGTTTACTAGCGACGGCGATAAATCTGTCGCCCGAGCACCGCCCTCGTATATCTTCGCTGCTATACGGCGAGGGTGAATGGACTGGAGGGCTAGGAGAAAGAGAGCGGCCACAAAGAGAAAGAGAGCTGATCGTATTGGCACAAGGAGGGAGCAGTGGTGGGAGATAGAGAGAGAGAGAGAAGCATTGCCGGCGCCAATATAGCTAATAAGTCCGCTCGCGAGCTGCTGCTGCTCTCTCTTTCTCTCTATCTTTCTCGACTACTTAACAAATTGCCACAAATTGCGGTAAGCATTTACTTTGCGGGGAGCATCTCCTCTCGACTATAGTATAGGTATACGTGAGTATAGCGCGCGTGCCCGCGCGTGGCCCTGCGGTTTTCCAGTTCGTTGAAGCTTGATGTGTATGTGCAGTTGGCCACATGTCGTCAGTGCCCATATGTCCACCGAGAGGCGCCGGAGACCATTCAGTCTATCTCTTGCTTCTTCTTCTTCTTCTTCCTCTGTTGGCCTCTTCTTTTCCCCCCTTTTTGTTAGCCCCTGACCAACCACTAGGACACGATAGTGAATCCGCCTGCTCTATGGACAAATCTCTCTTGTGTGGAACCACCAATGTACACCACGGTGGTCGATCGCAACCGCAATCTATTGGGTTTTGCCAGCTCGCAAAACTCGGCTTTTCTCTACAACCATATAAGATCGTATACGTATGTGTGCGTTTTGTGTGTACAATCCAACTATATGGTGATTGTATGATATGTGTGAATGTATGTGTGGATAAGTTATTATTTCGTTCTGCGGCCGTGTGTTGCTATATACTATATATACCGAACTGGTAAAGCTTTGTTGATCGGCTTACAATTCCATTTAGCTTGTTTACTTCGTGATCCCTACTGTTAGGGAGGAAACGATATTCTATAGTGCTCTCGCACAGTACTGTGCGATAAATCATGTGATTGAGAATTATTTTTAATGCAATATGGGTTTTTTTTAATATTTTTAATCTTTTTCTTCAATTTTTTATTATTACTTGTCGATTGATGATTTATAATATTTGGACTTATAAACGAGAGAATCCTAAATTTGATAATGATACTTATTTATTTTGATTTCAATTGGCTTACGCAAAATAAAACACGAAAATTCAAAATATCGTTTTTATTCAAGAATATAATATATGAAAGCATAATTGAATTTAATGAAAAGTACCATAACTTAAACAAAATTGTATTTTCATGTTGACTTGTCATTATTAAATTATTATAAAGAAGAATAAAACAATAATATTCGTAGACACTGATATCATTAAAACAGACGATGATTGAATAAGCGAAACACTCGATGTCATTTCAATGCACGATATATCGTGTCGACATTCTCTCAATTTGTTATTGTCCAAAGAGAAGAGCGTATATAGTTTAAAGTGAGATTTGGATATAACGATATAGGAAGGAATCGATGCGATATTGCCCGCTTCATAGTCATCCCATACCAATCGCCCTCCGGGGGAGAGTTGGTGTACGAACGAGCTCCCGGTTAATTTCACGGGTATTTAACGCGATTCGCGCGACAATGATTCAATCAACGGCAAAGGCTTATTTAAGCATGGTAGGTGTATATTCTATTGTGTGTCGTTGGCTGTAGGAGTATATATTATAATCGTTCCCTTGGATTAACTCTCTCTCTCTCTCTCTCTCTCTCTCTCTCTCTCTCTCTCTCTCTCTCTATCTATTTCTATCTCTTTCTCTTGCTTCCGAGGTTTAAACGCGGCTGTTTGAGAGCGACACTCGGTTTAACGTTGTGGTGGCATATAGAGGATGGCGATGGGACTTCACACGCTGTGCTACATCACAATGCTGTGAATTTCCCGGTGATGCTTCCATTATGCGTTTATATAGTTATACCTATAGCCTATTATCTGATGTGCAGACTCTCTCGTCGTTATATTATATGCCAGACAGATATTTCTCGTATCTCTATAGGAAATCGTGGAAATACTTCAATGCGCGTGAGGTTCTGATATAGTTGGGCTTTGAAGTCCTCGATAAACATCTTATATGCATATTGAATTCTCGACAAATTGATCAAGTATACGTAGATAATTTGTAAATTTGTGCTTACAATTGATGACACTTTTTCTAACTGTAATAAATATTTTTTTTTTTTATTTTTATATAATTTTCTAATAAATTTATATTTATAATTTTATTTATTTGATTAAATTCATCTAATTGTTAAATACTGCTTGATAAATGTTTAAGAAATTATTTGAAAATTTTACTGTAAACTATTATTTTTATTAAAATTTTTATTTAAGTTTTTGTTTAAATTTTTAAAATAAAAAACGTATTCTACTCGTAATCAAAATTAAAAGACACAAAATAAATTATTGAAATTTCAATTATTGAAATGTCTTTCAAAGAAAAATGCAAACTTAAGGGAGAGAAAGAGGGACTATAAGCCGTACCATTTGCAATAGGCATAACCGCAAAGCCGTAAACTACCGTGAGAGAGAGTATAGTCCGTCAAGCGCATAATACGCTAATAAGAGCCCGACAAAATATAGTCATCCGTACACGTGGGGGCCGTTGTCGTCGACGTCGTCGTCGCCACAATCGTCTACCTCCTCCTCCTTCTTCTTCTCCTCTAACATCGTCAAATTCTACGCCGGAAGCTAAAGGGTAAGAGAAAGACCCAAGATAGTATAGGCCTCGCTTAGAGAAACGGAATCGCTTAACCGGCCCGTCGAACGCGAATAATGCAAATCACCACGCACACACACACACGTTGTTAACCGCGAGCTATATAATATAGACACGCGTTGACTATCGTCTCGGTCATTGTTGAGATCCAGAAGGATGGTTAGGGGGCTAACAATTTAAAAGAAGACCATTTTTCACTGTGGTTAAGTTTGCATGACCTCTGAGCTTCTGAAAATCGGTTAGTAAAAAAAGCGGCTTGCCGATGACAGCGACTATCTATATTGGTGTGAGCTAGTAGAGTACGGGTCTCGCAGCAAAAAGCAGTAGCTTGAAGCTTAGGTGTAGTCGGCTTTTCTATCTCTATCTGTTCGAATATTGGACAGAGGATGAGCGTTAATGCCCTCTTTGTCTGGACGCGAGACGATATAATTCGGACGAAGGTGAGGGTGTAAGAGAGAAAGAGAGAGAGAGAGAGTGTGCGGGTAGGGAGGCGTGTTGTCAGGCAATTTTCTTGGCCAGTGCATCCGAATGGCGTAGATTTCCATGCAGGACTCACCGCTGCTGCCGGTCCACGTATACGTAGATATACATGAGCGTGTGCTTCCCCATACCCACACACATACATACATACATACATACATACACGGAGAGCCGATTTGGGTACATATAGGTGAGGGCGAGAAGCGCTCTATATATACTCGTTGCGCGCGGCTGGCTTCTGCTGCTGGGTAAATAGCCCCCTGGTCGTTTCGTAGCAGCAGCCGCCGCCACTACCGTGAAGGAGTTGGGGGGAAACAGGCTAACCACAACTGTGATTATAATTTGCCCGCGTACGCGCGCGTGCAGGCTTGTTACTGCGGTCTCGAGACAGAGAGGAAAGAGAGAGCTAGCTGCTGGGAGATGAAGCTCTCCCGCTATATGTGTACTGAGCCCAGGCTTTTTGGACTGGGGTCGTCACTGTGGGGAAGATGAAAAGGGTATGGGGGTGCGCCGCGTAAAGTCGCTCTCGCGGTCGACAAGCCGCCAACATACACACATACACACACACCCTTCTTCTCTTTTCCCTTGCTCTTTCTCTACGCCCAAAAGGATTATACACGCGGATTTAACTGATGAATCACATTGTCGTCTTGATTCGCGCTGGCGTTAATTTTCAACCCTGTCGCAACGCGTATATGCTTCTCTTTCACTCTTCTACTCTTTGCTCTCTTTATCTTTCTATATACCTTTATCTACGCTCCGTCATTTTCCTGACCTTTTATGCCGTTTCTACTCGTGTCAAAAAAAAAGGGTGTTCACAGACACGTGTGCATATTTACGATGGAGTTGACGAGTATTTCGTCTACACTTTAAATTGAAACGTGTAACCACAATTCTTAAAAATGAAATATTTTTTTTTTTTCATTTGAAAAATCTATAAAGCTATGTCTACGCAAAGAAAATTTTTAATTAAATTTTCTATGAAAATAATAGGTTGATTAGTTATTACGATGATTTTTTAGAATAAAAAATA
This sequence comes from Leptomastidea abnormis, assembly GCA_030522805.1. Taxonomy (NCBI): domain Eukaryota; kingdom Metazoa; phylum Arthropoda; class Insecta; order Hymenoptera; family Encyrtidae; genus Leptomastidea; species Leptomastidea abnormis. The sequence continues at coordinate 25,218 of JAPYZE010000007.1, forward strand.
ATGTTTAAATTTTGTTACAAGAAAATTATTATAATACTTATTCTATTAAATGAATTCTTTTATTTAATTAATCTTGCAGAAGATTAATGTGTATTATCAATCTCATCTTGTAATATAATATACTATTTTAGTAATTAAAAATAAACTTCATAGAAAAATATAATTTTGTTAACATTTTTGTACAAAATTTAAATAACTTAAAACTAGCAAAAAAAATTAAAATGTGTTTTACTTATTCTACTAAAATTAAGATTTATTATTTTGCTACATAATTACTGCATATGGTTTTGCAATAAAACATTAAAAAATCTTAAACATTGTGAAAGAATGTGTGTGTGATGCTGTTGGGTTAAGATCAAGTGTGCTGAGATGTGGAAGTCAGAGACAGCATCTCGTTGGCTACAAAGACGTACGTATACGTCGAAGATCCTGGAGGGAGAGAGAAAGAAGGACGTGAGAGGAGGAGCAATCGAGCAAGAGCATGTGGAAATTGCACATGGGTGTACGTAGAGTGTATATAGATATATCCACAGCGAGAAAGTTGCGAGTGGAGAAGAGGAAAGATTCTTGAAGCGAGGAAAAGGAAAAGAGACGAAAGATAAAGAAGAAGCAAGACACGAAAGAGATGACGACGCTCTGAGAGGATATAGTGGTAGAGATCGAGAGGGACGAAGATCGGAAAGAGTCGAAAGACCGAGAGCCGGAATGAAAAAGAAAGAAAAGAAGAAGAAAAAAAGAGAAAATGGGAAAGAGGACGAGAAACGGAGAAACGGGTAGGAAGGAGGAGGAGGAAGAAAGAGAGAGGGCCTTGGAACGCCAAGAGAGGAGAGGAGCAACAGAGAGAGCGACCCCTCCCTCTTTCCGCGACTCGACTCGACGTGAACGCCCGCGATATCTCGACCAATCAAATCACACCGCAAGCTCCGCCTTTTATCATTATTTTACTTGTTTTCCCTTTACTCCTCCCTCTCTCATTGGATATCACATTTCCAGATGAGATTGTCCGCGTTGCGGCAAAAAGATACTCTTCTCGAAAATGTGCAGTTTCTATAGACAGGTATAGAATATACCTATATGCTGTCGTACTTCTCGACTATATATCTTTTCACTTTTCATACATTAATTGCTCGTCTAATAATATCTCTGTCAATTAACGCTGTAACCGCAATTCAACAGATGTATCATAAATCTTTTTTATGTAAGATGATATAATTTAAAATTAATTATTTTTCAGATTTTGATCTTTTGGAAGTTTTTTTAATTGCAATAATTTTTTAAACTTCTATTTTTGTCTTTCTTACATTGAGTTTGCCTTTCTTTTTTTTTTCATGAATTAAAATTGGTCCTTAAATAATTATTTGATAGTTTTAAAAAAAAAAACCTACTTAAAACTATGAAATTACACAAAGAGTGATATAAAAGCAAAATAAAGTTTACAAATATGATTATGTCACTAGGTACTAGAATAGGTTAGTCGGCAAAGGAATGATTTTGAAATCCATAGATCATGGGTTCCATTCTTGGCATTTGTCGGCTGATTTATTTCGCGTATTCTTACTTGTCTAAAATCATTCAATAGAGTGTCAAAAAGGCTTTAAATAAAAGAAAAAAATTATATTTACCTGGGAAATGTATTGAATATTCTTCTAAATAAATTACAAAAAATCTTAATAAAAATATTTTTACACATTATTAATGAATACATTTATTATTTTTTGTAATTTAATTTTTATACAAAGAAACTATTTATAGATTCTAAATAAAACAATGAAAATTAAAGATATTAATAATTTGTTATACAGACCGAATTTCTTTTCTAAAAAGCATCTTTACCTAAACACATACATTACACAAATAAAATAAAAAAAAATAAAATCGGTTTGTAAGTTATAACTTGAAAGACAAAAGTAAAAAAAGACGTATGTTTATTGCCAAGTAAAAAGACGAGAAAAAAAAAGAATCTGCAGGTTCAATAGCCTTGCGTAAGAATGAGAAAGCAATCGGAGTCTCTCGGTGGTGACGGCACCGAGGGCAAGGCTCGCACATAAACGGCGGCCGATCTGGCGCATTGCAGCGCATTGTATGTATATTGAGCCGGCTGCTCGATTGGGGCCGTAGTTTTGTACTACTTTTAGCCGCAACTCGCTAAGACAATGTGAAGAAAGCAAGCCAGTATGTGCACCTTCACTCTCCTCCTACTCCTCTTCACCCTCCTGCTCTCCTTCAGCTCACGACACGATGAGTGCACCTGAATAACAGAAGGCACTAACACATTTTTTTGTTGTTATTTTTAGAAAAAAATAAAGAGAATAAAACAGAACAGCCGGAATTTGCTTGTCTGTTAAATGAAAATTTTTGAAAATAGCAGAGATTCATTTTAGCGTGAAAATAACATGCTGTAAGAATGCGAGAATCATTTTTGTATATCTCTCTGTTCATTTTATTCAAACGATTTTCGTAAAAGTAGTGAATATTTTTAAAATATCAAGTGCTTAGTACGCTGATCTTGAGATTGTTTTGAGCGATCAACGATAGAAAACTTATATGGTGTTTTCATTAAAATTAGTATGAGTCAAGGATTGAAACATTTTTTAATAATATAAAATAAAACCTTTTAAAATATTAAACGTGAGTTATTTTGAACAATAATCAGAAACAGTTGATTTCTCAAATTAATTTTAAAATTTTTTACTGAAACAATGCTATGAAAAAGATTACTCGATATACTCATTTATCACTTTAAATATTTCAATTACAAAGTATTTAAAAAAAAATTCTCTCATTAATTTTGAAAATTTATGAATAAAAATAAAATAAAACTTTGATAAATTCTTTTTTTCTTTTTCAACTTTGTAGTATTCAAAATTAAACCGATCCCGTAGCCAGTGCTTCTATATAAAGCTAAAAAGCAAAGGACCATGAAATCAAGAGCAATCGCAATATAGAAATAGTCTTGCTTAAAGCTTTCCTCTCACTCATCCCCCCTCTCTCTCTCTCTCTCTCTCTCTCTCTCACTCTCTCTTCAATTCACTAGCGCGTATATATATCGTTGCAGCTCTGGGTTGGAATATCATGGGCTAGACTGAGCTTACCTCGCTTGGGCGTCGGACCAACAAGCACAGAATCGGATATAGCGATTTGTTGTGAAAGCAATATAGCCCAGCTACCGTTTCACAAACGTGAACTAAAGAGAGAGAGAGAGAGAGAGAGGCAGATATTTGAGAGAGTAAACGAGAGATATATACAGTGAGAACGAGCGAGTGAGAGAAAGCAAGTGGGGTGTGCATTTCGGTAGAAGGGGATTGCGCGCGCGCGCGCGACGCTTTTCCCTGAAATTTGCATGAGGTATTAAAGCGCGGTGACTGGGTTTGCGCTAGCGAGTGAAGTTCCTGTTTGCCAACACCTACTGTCGAGGATCAAAGGAGCTCTTCTCTCCCCAGCTTTCGAATACCTCTCTCTCTCTCTCAATCTCATGCTGTCTCTTTCCTCTACCAACCCCTTTCCTCGCTCTCTCTCTCTCTTTTCTTCTCATTCTCTCGGTAGCAGTTCCTCACCCCCTTCTTTCTCATTCGAAAATGGAAAGCACCCGATCGTTGTTGTCATCGTCGTTGACGTAGCGACGCCTATCGTCTTGGTATATAGTATACCTTTCTCTCAAGTCAGCGTTACAACACACATAGATAGCCTGAGTAAGAGAGGGTGGATCCAAAGACAGGCTCCTTTGTCGTTATACCAGTTGGCCGACTAAGGTAGTCCCACTCTCACTTGTCGCGTACACCACTTCTACTACTCTCTGCCACGGGGATTTTGGTGTATAAGACCAAGCTTTTCCACGCCTTCGCACTTCCCCCCCCCCTCTACCTCTCTTCCTTCTTCCACCTTTTAAACGAAAGCTTCAAGAGGAGGCCAGCGAAATGTAGACTTGCTTCGAGACCCTTACACGCACCCGCCCATGGTAAAGCTTGCAAGTCCCTTAGGGAAGTAAAAGCTATCGAGTATAGCGAGGTGCTACCACCGACAACCACCACCACCGTCAGCCCCACAAGACTTGCGGAGTACTTTTGCTTTCTCATGGACCCGTCTGCTACCGGTGGTGGTCTATGACTCCCTTTGACTCCTGGAGGATAGAGAGGAAGAGATATCGGATATTACCTCGAGAAAATTTTTAAATGCTCTTTTCGAAGTTTACAAAGGAGTGGGAAATGAGTTTCCGATCCTTTTATGTCTTATTCTCCTTTTTCTTTTTCTTGCGTGCCCACCTGCAAATCGATCCAACTTAGAAAATTCATGGATTCTCATATTGGCTGTACTTACTTACTTACGCCTTTGAGGTTACTCTTCTTGTCTTTTCATGGTTTCAGTTATCCCGAGAAGCTTTGGCAAATTACATATTGATGGGATAGAGACTTGTGTTTTACTCATGTGTCGTATGTTTCTTTTTATTTACTTGAATTTATCAATGATTAAGATGTACTTTTTGAAAAGAAAAAAAAATTATGGATACAGTTTATGATGTTAACTTTTTTTTTCAAACATTAAGAGAATAAAAAAAGTAGATGTTAAAGTTTTAGATTACTTAAACGATTAAATTCTTTATTATAATAAAATGATTATTTTCATAAAAGAAACTTGAGTTCCCATAATTATGCAAAGAAAAAAATACACGTGCACAAAAAAAAACTTGCAACTATTCTCCATCGTATTCGCACGAGAAGATAATAATTCATCTATATGTACATGACCGTCACAGACGACATTGTTATGATGGCAAAGAATATTGCATAGTTCACTCACTCTCTCATCGACCTTGAAAATATATAAATGCATACATATATTTGGCCACTTCATAAACGATCTACAGCCATACATCTGGTTTAGACGCGAAGTAATGGATATCATTTTGACTATTGGAGCAATCTTCAAGTGGAGTACACTGCACCATGAAAGCTCACCCTCTTCTCATTCTACGATTCAAGTGGTCAAAAAAGAGATAGAGAATAAAATAAAAGGCTATGGGGGGGGGGGGAGGTGTGGTTCTCGGGAAAAGAGGAGGAAATGCAAAGAGGCTGTGTGTGCGTAAATGCCAGAGGAAAGAGAGAAAGGATAGTCGAGTAGATTTCAACGTGTGCGCATATATATACTTACATATACATACATATATAGTGAAGGGGGAAGGAGTAGAAAGAGAGAAATAGAGGGAAGTCTCTTTCTCTCTGTCGCGCGCGCGTTTTACAAATTATTCAATTAGTCCCGCGAATTAAGGTATACATATTCATCGCCTCCTGATACGCGCGTATATACCACCACCTCGCCTGTATATGCTCTCTCTCTCGTTGTGCGTATATGTATGTATGTATGTATACGTATACTCAGTACGGGCGTGTATACATACCACATTCACTCACTCTTATTCCCTTCCTCTCTTTCTCTTGTGCTCTCTCGTAAAATATACGCCGCCAAGCCGCATAAACAACTCGAGCGCGCGCGTCGACGTATTAGACGCTCTAATGCACGCGTAATTCCAAATAAAATATAGAGAGACTTTTTGAAAGCGAGACTCTCTTTGCATCCCGCAATCAAATAGAACTTGGATCTCTTTCCTTCTTCCCCCCCCCCTTTAAATTCCTTCTTAACGAAGCACTTTACAGAATGATCGCTTCAAGCCCTACTTATTTTCTGAATAATTACTAATTAATAAAATACATTTGCTATTTATGATTTTTTAATAAATATTTCGTGTGCAGCATATACATATGTAATAGAAGTCTAAAACAACCGATATCTCTCCCCTATACCCTTTCTCCTTTCTCTGGAATATCTTGTTCTTGTTAGTTATGTAGACTCACGGAAACAGTGTAGACTTCAAGAGAAAAAAAAACTGTGCTTATGGCGGGTCTTACTCACACGTTAATAAGTCACTAACAAGCGTTACCGCACCCAACTTGTTTTTTATATAAAAAAAATATATATATTTTTTTTTCTTTCATACGTATTAACGGAATCGTCACAACTACGTTTTGTCCTGGGCGTCTTTTCATATTCTATTTTTTTTTCCCGTGAAGCCCACGGGAACGTACACTCTTGTGAATACTTTTCGCACTGCACCTTCCGTTTTTTCTTTCACTCTCCCCCTTTTTATATCTCTTCATATTATATATATTTTTTTTCTCCTTTTTACTTAACAGCTAATTAGCTGTGTACGCGGTAATTGGTACGCGGATGACAGTAAATTTGATGCACCTATAGAGCTCCACCGACGCGTAATTAGTCCCTGCTTGGTGTGACGGTCCCGTCTTCTTTTACCTCTTCTATATCTCGTGAGCATCTTGCTTTTCTCGAAGGAGATGGCGCGAGAGACATGAGACTAGGGAATAGCGAAGAAGGAGGAGTAGAAGAAGGTTTGCTTTTCGACCAAGAGCTGCTCGTATTTCTTGATAACGTTTAATATGGGACGCCAAAAGCTTTACGGGCTTGAGTGTTTTACATAAAATGGAAAATATCAAATACTATGGGGAATATGGCTGTATTATGCGTCACTAGGGTTATGCGAGTTCTTCTTTTTTTTTGTGCAAAAAATGAAAAAAAACTTGTCTCAGCTGTAAGGACAGATGTTTAAAATGTTCTTGCGTGCCATTAATACGCCCAAGGGCAATAAATACTTTGAAAAATTTATAAGGAAATCGCACAGCGATAAAGGTTTTATTTTTTTTTGCTTATGACGTTAAAAATCATTTGCTAAATTCTTCGATTCGTAGTCTTTCTGCGATACGTATCTATATCTACTTGTTCTATCTTTCGTCTTTAATTAACATCGCTGGTATTTTTTTCTTTCTTATTAATTATCTATTGTATGAAATTATCGTCGTGATACTTGCAGCCAACTTTATTTTTTTTAATGAACATTATTAATTATTTTATGATTCTCCGATAAAGTATAAGAGAGAAAAGCTTGGTTATTCAGTTTTTCTCTCACGTTGTCATCATAGAGCCCAATTATTGAGACTTACAAACTATAATTTTATGCAACGTATAAATTGTTGGCTTAAAATTTTTTTACGTTTTTCCAACTATTAACAATCATAGTGTAATAATTGCCATAATCAAAAGACGTAAATTATTGAAATTGAAACTCTCGATAAAACTATATTAAAAGTACCTGAACAAAAATTAGTATACTCAGATCAAATAAGTTCCAATTTCGTAATATAAGAGTTACCAAGTTCAAAAACCTTTGAAGCGCCTTAAATAATGATGAAAAAGTCAAAAAGCTTATAATAGTCTAGCAGCCCTTCAGGGACCACTTAGCAATACCATTTTAGTAAAATAGCCGCCTAATTTTACGGACAACTTTATTTCCGTGACTTGTCAAAAAGTTTGAAAAAAAGGGAGATATAGGAAAGGTGAAAAAGATGCAACGGAGCGCTTCTAAATGATAGCTTATTTAGCCGCTTCCGGCCACGAGACTCTCCCATAACACCGCTTCTCTTCTTCTACGGTCATTAACCGACACTCCTCCTTCTCCTCCTCCTCTTTCATATCTGTTCTTTTTTCTTCGTCTTTATCCCCTTGGCTTCGCGCAATGACCGCAAAGATCTATCAGCAGCGAAGAAAAGTGGCCAAGGTGGCCCGATATCAAGATAGTGGGCCCAAGAGCAGTTTGCTGTCCCCACAAACATATAGGGAGGGTTCTCGCGTGTGCCAGCATAACGAGCAGGTGAGATTTGTCCAACGTACCACTCTCTTTCTTTTTCCCTTCTTTCTCTTTCATTCTATTTGCCTCCCTTTCTCCGTATAGTGAGCGGAGAGAGAGAGAGGCCGTGAAAGCGCGCGGTAATAACCGTCACCGAGCGCAAAAGACGCTTTACTCCGGCTGATTCTTTATCTGGAGGGTGGTATAAGAAGAAGGAGGAGGAAGGCAACTTGATACATCGACGATATAGGCCAAGTAAGGCAATGGACTTGGATCCCAATGCGTGTGTGTATGTATGTGTGTATATGTTTGCTGGGACTTCCGGCCCGGCGGCGTTGGCAGGTGTTGCGAGCGTTTCTTCGTATGCGTGCGGCTGCCTGTACGAGTGTATACGCGAGATCCACCTCTCTTACGTTGTTGATTTTTTTTCTTCTTTTTTTTTTACTTCTGCACCTCTTCTTTCCGTCTACTACGGTAGTGTGCAGTCACACTTTTCTTGCACCTGACCGTATGAAACGTCGTTTCGCGTGTTCCTCTTATTTCTTTGCTCGCGGATATATGTTCTTATCGAGGCGCTAAATCGAATGCTTCGACTTTTATTTACACCAGGACGTTGCAATGACAGGACACGTTCAAGAATGAATACAGTCAATTTTATCCGATAATTTTAACTGGCACTTTTCAGCAAATTGTTTTTGAAAAAAAAAATTAGTATTTGTAATTTTTAGTAATAATTTATGAAATTACGAAGTAATTGGAATTTAATTATACTTATTGCACAGCAAAAAAAAAAATTAAAGAAAACAAAATATTTTAAAATAAATTGAAGTTGTAATAGAATACAAATTAAATATTTTTACGTTTATAACCTTTATCAACACTTTAATAAGCGTATTTCGGCTTGTAATCTGCTCGATAAATCAGCCGACGAACGGCGAGTATCGAACCTACGACCAATAGATTCTGAAACCAACGCTTTGCTTATTAAGCTAGCGTAGACCTCTTTACAATAGGCAGATCGAGCGAGGAATATATATTATAAACCAATGAACTTATGACAAATGACAATGTTGGGGTATTCCAAGATTGAAGAAGACACACCCGATTTCTATAAAGCACTTAATATAAATCTATATAACGCTCAATGTACAAACGCTAATGCTTATGACGTGCTGTGCTTGCTTGTGCTTTTATTTTTTTCTCTTTCTAATTCTTTTCCCTCGTTGTAGTTTCATCCTATTTTTATACACGTATATGTATATGTATGTGATCCACAGCAGCACTTTTGGGGCCTCGTCGTCCTCTGCTCGTTAGCTGTTCTCCTTCTCTTATACTTTCTCTCTTCCTCGAGCGAAATGGATAAAAAGTAGTAGTGCCAGGGAGAAAGAGAGATGGAGCTTATGCTAATATCAAACAGCCGCCACCTTACTCGTTCCCTTCTGCATATACACGGTGTGTACACCCTTCTTTTACTCTTCTTCCTTTCCCCCTACCCTCTTGCTCCTGACTATCTCTCTGAAAGTCTGCATATATACTTTCATTCTCACAGTTGATTCCTTCGTAAAGCTATTAGCCGATCATCCTGGATTATCTCGCGGCGCTTATCCTTTGCTCGAAATACGGCTTTTCAAAGTTTTCTTCTGCTGCTGCTGGGCCTTGTGCCGAGTACGCGCCTAAAAGAGGATTATAATACGAGGAGAAAGATCAGGAAGAAAAAGGATAGGAGTTGAAAATTCAAGATGTGACTTTGACTTGAGATTATAATTGTTAAAGTTAGATTTTGCGTGGGTTTCTTTCTTTACTTTTTTTCTTTTTTTTTGTTATCTCGATCATAATGTTGTGAATGACCTTTGCCTTTTTATATGTACATCATGGGGGAGAGTAGTCGAAAAAGATGTTTACTCTAGAAATTCTAATTCGTAGCTTTTGTTGGACGACTTTATTTTTAAGTCTATTCATGGATGTAACCTGAAAAATTGTTGTTTGACGAGTTGCGCATGTTTAATGATAGATAAGCTTGAAGGATTGTTATTTTTACTATTGTCGAAATGACTGACAGAAATAAGTTCAAGATCAATCATTTATTTCAAGAAAGTTAAAAAGTAAAAATAAAAATAATAATTGAAAAATTGAAATCGTCAAAGAGAATCACTTTTTTTTATTGTAAAACGTTAATTAATTCCATTACAATTATGAACGTGTAATTTGAATTCTCTTGTTATTGTGTAATCGACAAGATTCTTTTCATTACGTCGTGCGTATACAATAGAATTGAGATATGATTATCTATTGAAGATACTCATGCAGATGTACGTATATAAGACGTAATAACTATATTTCTCATTAACAACACGAGAAAGCTTGTTAATTTGGTTCTTGAAAAGAGAGAAAAGAAAAAAAAAGGATAGTATTTTTTATTATAAAGTATGAACTTCAACTAGTTCAGACAAAAAGATTAGCATATCATCTGAAAACTTTTAAAAGTTTTCGTATTAAAAAGATCCAAGACAAAGATAAGTTGAGAATTGCAAAAATGAAAAAAACTGGATAATTTTCACCTTTACACGAAAGAAAAACAGCTACAGAGTCTCGTTTAAGTTTCAGCAAATACTACCAAACCTTGCCATTCTCTCAATCTACCCTTACTAGCCCCTATCCGCGAATAATTCACTTTACACTTTATCGCAACAAAGAAGAATCGTACCCGTGAGAGTCATTCTCCAGCTTAATTTTCTCTATTCCTTAACTGCGTGGAAAAGGACCAAAACTCATGTAGGAGAGCAGCAGCTATACGTGGAAGTTGGGACCATAGGACGCACGTGCTCAGACGCGTGAGAAAGCTTGTCCAGTATCAAGGACGATGAAACAATCGTTGGATCCGCGAGAACTGGCTACTCCTTTTTTTTTCAAGAATTCGCGAAGAGAATGCACAGACGTGTGTGCTGACGTGGTGCTGTTACCGTTTTGTCAAGCGATTTAATTAACTTTGGAATCACGTATACTTTTGAGACTTTGGTATTCTTGTGACTTCGATGTATTGCTGCGTTGCTGATTATTTATTGTGTAATGTACAGTTTGGCTTGCAGCATTAGTAGCCCTTATAGTTGAAAATTTAAATGATATAATTTTTTAAATTTTATTTGACTTGTTCATAAATAGTAATTAGATAGTATGGATCTGTTTGACATTTGAAAATTGATAGAAATATTTTTAACTTGAGCAAGTTTATCTTATTTTTGGAAAAATTAAAAAAAAAATACACTAGTGCAGAAAATGTTCAAATGATTCTATGATAATCCCCGTTTTATACGTTTCTCCTTGGACATTTCGCATATAATGCATACCTGTTTTATAATCTAAAGAAAGAACGACAATAAAAAGACGAGCGAAGGAAGAAGGAATGAAAAAAGAGAATGATAAAAAAAGGGAGAGAAAGAGAGAGAGAGAAATGAAGAGAGCCAGCGTGAACGAGGCTCTTTGTAAAGACACTTACGGAATACGAAACGACAAGGCATAACGTATGAAGGAAAGAGAAAGAGGAAGAGGTACGGGGGCGTCTCGCGCGTGCAGGCCTCAAGAAGGAAGAAGACTCCGAAAAGCGGATCGTGTTTATAGGGCCTCATGTAGGACGACAACGACGACGACGAAGAGCACGATGGTGGTGGTGGTGGTGGTGGCAGGGGAGAAAAGCGTGGTTAGCAGCAGCCAGAGTTGCAGTAGCCAGGAACCGCGTGTGCGGAGATGAGTTTTTTGTAAGCTGCTACTGCTGCAGGGCTCTCTTTCGCCTTTTGGTCTTGCCTTTATTTGGGACAGGTCCAGCAGGAATTCGGTTAAATGCATTGATTAAAGTTTTGGACATCGGACGGACGCGCTCGGGTGGTCACAGTTTCTTTCCTTTATTTTTTCTTCGTCCCCCGAGGCAGTCTTTCTCTTTCTTTAGGGGGATCTGATGTTTATAGTACTACTGCCTTAAGCTGAGCGCGACTTTTTGCCGACGGCCGTCGCTTCGCGCGTAACCAGTATTTCGTATATCATTCTTACGTTTACTGTCTGGTTGGTTGGTTGGTTGGCTGTGATGCTTGTTTCAAAAAGCTGTAAGAGTTTGATGCTGGTTTGAGTCTCTATAATATTGGGTTTGATACATATTTTTGTCATTTTGCAGATGTGTATCTACTTCGAATTGCGAACTTTGAATTTACGTGATTATTTGGATAAATAAAAAATAAGCTTTTTTAAAAAGTCTTAAGGTATACTTGTTACTTAATTTTTACTTGGTAATCAAGATTTATAATATAATAATCTATTTTAATAATTAATGGAATAATTATCAAGTGGAAACAGATAATTTTTTTACATTAAACAGTAAAAAAAATATGGATGTGTTACTTATCAAATTGAATTTCAAACTTCAATATTTTTTTTATCACAAAAGGCATCTGAGAACAAAAAGAAAGTGACAAACTCAACATAATAAACAACATTATTCAATCATCAAAATGATTAAGTATATAATTCAATTCAAAAACTAGCGAGATGTTCAACTAAAATTACCTCATACTCAAGACTCGTCAGAATAAATATTTTGTTTTTCTCTGTAGTACGAAAGTTACATTGACGCTATTTAAACGCTTCTTGCGACAAATTAGAAAACTAAGTCACAGTAGTGTCAATGCGTAAGAGAGCTCCCAAGTGAATGAGATAGAGAAAGAGACACGGACAGAATAGCAGTAGTACTCGCAACTTTGGCATGCATCGCGGTGCCAAGATAAAAAAGACACACAGAGAAAGAGAGCCGGTAAACCATCTATGGAATCGCTCCCGATGATTAATGGCTTGCACGCACTGATGCAGTTCTTCTACATCGTCGCAGCCGGCCTCCTCCTCCTCCTCCTTAGTCTCTTACAACAAGTCTGTGTTTCTCTTCCTCTTTCTGCAAAAGCAGAGCCAGCACCTCAGGACCAAGTAACCCAAGACCCACCAACGATTGTTTTCGGCGTAGAAAGAAAGAGAGTGGGCTGTGCAGACGCGTAAAAACGTCCTCGCACCGAGGATATTCAAGGGTCCGGGATATATATCGGCAAGTCGCGGACGCGCTTATACCCGACTCGCCGGTCCGGCGGGCCAGTTTCTTAGCTCCCGACAACGCACACGCGCGTGCGTCCATCCATACTAAGTAAGTCGTATAGCCGGCGGGCCTCTTCTTCCTCCTCCTCCTCCTCCTCCTCCTTCCCTTTAGCTACCTCTGATTAATCGGGCGCTTCGGATGCCGCGAGCGCGAGAGGACGTTGTGCGGTAGGTATATATAATACGTACGAGAGTGAGAGAGAGAGGAAGAGCCTTCAGGGCCTTATAGCCTACCTCTTAAGCTGTATATATCACTGGACCAGACTAAGGGGGATGGCTTGTATATATATGCGCGCGTATGTCTTGCAAGATGATGATGAAGAAGAGCGGAAGATGAAGATCAGCGTATACCCCTCACTCTCGCGATGGAATGTCGATGCGCTATTTTTGCGCGGGGTGTTAATTCTTAATTGGACTTTACGCACTTAGATATGCGAGTTGGGAATGCCATTGATTCGCGTTCTTGAATGGCTTGCGAATGGTTTGATTATCGTTTTTCAACTTTTTTAATGTTTACGATCAATGTATATAATGTGTCTGGAGGATTGTTTTATGTGAAGTATGAGGATGTCTTTTAGATAATCACATTAGGGACTGAAAAAATTGATTTCTCAATGAGAAAAAAGATTTCGAAAAATTTTTTTTTTAATAATTATGCTAATGGGAAAAGTGAAATCTGTTTTTTAAATCTAATTAATCCCTATATCAAATAATTAAACATTAAAATATATCTATTGGAATAATTTTATATTTATTTTGTATATGTATGTCACCAAATTTAACAAAAAAAAAAAAAAAAAAATCTAAAAAAGATCTGATAAAATGTGCTTGATGAAACATAAAAATTATATATGGAACATATGAAAAAAAAAGAAAATCCAAGAGTATTTTATCACTGTAGCGTACTAATCACAGTCGGTCGATCAAGGTAAAATAAGTTTAAACCCTAATTATATTTGAATGGCGTATTAACAGCGACAAGAGAGAAAGAGAGAGAGAGAGAGAGAGAGAGAGAGAGAGAGAGAGAGCGTCACGGAATAAATCAAGGCGAAAAGATTTAATAAGGGGGTTGGTGCGGCAAAATTTAGATTGCATGTCGAGGAACAGTATAAAAGCGAAGCAATGGAGAGAACAGAGCAACTGCTGTTCTTGCAGTTGCTGCTATACTGTTACCTCAAACTAACACTGAGCAGAATTGTACGGTCCTAGATTCGCTTGTTTTCACAGTATGTATATGTGTGTATGAGCGCGCGCGTGTGTGTACGATATGTCTTTTCGTGATCAAGGATCATTACAAGGCTGTAGGATTATTATTAGGGTCTTTCTTGGTCTAAGTGCAGTGTATAAAGAGAGCCACTTGCTAAGGGCCAGTGTCCACGATGAAATCGAGATTTTCGAGACGGAGCTAGCAAGCTGTTTTCTATACTTATATACTCGATATATCGCTAAGAACTCGGATTATTTTTCTTTGTCAAAACTTTGAGAAAGTTATGGCATTAACCTACTATTTTATTTTTTCATGCAAGCATTTATTTTCTTTTTACTACTTTACGTGTACTCTGTGTTAAACATATTGATTTGCTTTTTTTTCCTGTGCTAGTGCAATATCATGACCTTATTTCTTTTTTATTTTTTTTTCTCCAAGCTCTCGAAAATCGAGCCTAGATTGGACTTCAATAAATTGCCTCAAACGAAAGTATCTCTCTATTTTTTTTTTTTTTTTAACCAAGCTAGCTCTTTTATATCGTACAATGCACATTCGCTTTATAACTTTTTTATTCCATCGGTGTAAAAAGAGTACGTATAGGTAAGAGTATGTATTGGTGTGTTTACCTTGCTATTTGACTCTGCTGCAGCTTTTTTTTTGAAGCGTTGATTGTGCCCTGCTTGCTTTGGCTTTCATGCACGAGAAGGGAAGGTCCGAATTTGCTTGATGATATGCGGCGTCACGCGCAGAGAGAGAGAGAGACTACTCGACCTGTGACCCAATTCTCAAGGCCCATTCAGCGTGTGTACACAACCGTCTGCAATGAAAAAAACAAAAAAAAAATTCAGAAAATTAAATTTTGATCGTTAAGATGGGTGAAGTGTAAGTGATGGATATGCTATCGGAAGTTGTTGAGATATATCGCATGAATCTTGTTGTACAAGATAAGAATTTTTAATCACCAAACAGTATATAAAAATGAAGATTATCAGATATAACTCAAATTTGACATTTGAGACATTGACGCCAAAAAAGGCCCTAAGACAATGCAGATGAGAACTACCACTAGCTAGTCTGTCTGAGTTGCCCGCATTGCGGGCCTGCAAGAGTACTCGTAAGAGCAACAGCTGCGCGTACCAACGACGTACATATACGTCATTCGCAAGGAATGTATATCAGCAGCAGCAACAGCAGCAGCAGTAGTAACTCCCGCGTGGCTAATTATTATTCCGAAGGTGCCGCCCGACACATACATATAGAGGGAGAATGAGAGTTGGAGATCGTTTGGACGATCTCTTTACTTCTCGTGGGTAATACTCGCACCTTGCGCGAAACCCTAGCTCTCTTTTCATCTGTGTCTATCGTATAGCTAAATGCAGGTTTGTTGTTTGCAACTATTAGCTACGATAAAACGAGTTTTACTATAGTGTATGTTTTGCGGTGCTTTTTGAACTAATTCGATGACGAGATGCGGTCTCCTTTGAGATATGTATATGTATAAGCATGTGTTTAGAAGCAAGTTTTATAGTGCTGTGGGAATAGAGTTACATTTTATTGTAGCTCATAATAAAATTTAAGTGTTTTGTAACAATTGTAAGTTGACATTATTCCAAAATTTTGTCATTTTCAAAATTGTACAGGAAATAATCTTCATGATTTAAAACTCAAGAATAACGTCTGTTCAACTATTGTAGTATTAAGCAGTCGACAGGGTATGGATAAAGACTGGATATCTACTTATGTTAGTTTTCTCCCAGCAGCTGTGGGGTGGTGTGGACTGTGGAGAGACTATGTGCTTATATGCGTCGAAGCTGGTATTAGTCCCACGAGCCTGCGAATTAAATCATTGAGCTGTAGGCGGACATAGTATACTGCAAGGAAGACAAAAAAAAAGAGTGAGAGAGGAGGCGTCGGATGAAATTGCCCGTCTAATTCTGCATTCGTCGAATACATTTTAAAATGACACGCGGCCCCTCTGGAATTGTGTATACTTGATCGAGGGGCTTGCTTTAACACTAGTAATCGTCCTACTGCTGCTGCTACTCACTCTACTCGACTTTAACTCTCTGAGGATTACGATTTTAGCTTTCGTTAACTGAATATTCTATATGTATTCTTATTGTACAGTAAGACACACGTTTTAAAGTGTTATAGTACAATTTTTTTACAATTGTCCTACTAAGGATCAAAAGTTGGATGTTAATACTCTGATAATAGTAATAATTATCATGTAACATTTTTTTTCTGTTAATTTAATTCTTGATTCACGGATGAATATCGATAGTTTAGCTTTCTTGAACATATAGGATTTGAGTTTCTTGAAAACTTTAAAGTTTGATAAGTAATAATTATGTTATTACAGCAGTCATGTTTTGATATGTTTAAAGTGGAACGATTTAAAATATATAAGTTAAGTTATTAAAATTTATGTCGTCACGCACTAAAATCTATGAATTCGTATTAACATTACAAATTAAATTACTAGTTATCTAAACTACTTAATAAGAGTAAATATTCATAAAGTAGATTATTCATAAAGCTAGTCTGAATATAGATACCCATGAACGATTAACAATTTATTAAGGAATTTAAATCTATTAAAATATAAAAAAATTATAATATTTATCGATAATGCGTAGATAAACGATCATTTACTTCTTATAAACAGTACAATTATTCTCAAGCTTAGTATATGATACTTTCTGAGAAGGGATGAAAAACGAACTTTTGCGGTTCGTTAAATGTAAAATAAAAAAAGTCCTTTTACAAGTGGCTGCTCGAGACGTGTTGGGCTAAGTTGAAACTCGAATAATCAGTTGTATAGTCTCTAAAAAGAACGAGTTCTCATGAAATCACGGAGCCTTACCTCTCTCGGTAATTAACGCCGCTCAGTCTGGAGAGAATCTTTCTTTCTCTCTTTCGAGTTAATTGGTATTAGCGTTGCGTTACGGAGCGAGTGAATGATTTCGAAGGTAGGGGAAGTACATCGAAGACTTTTAGCTTCAAAAAGAGAAAACATTATTTGACTTTGTAGGAAGTGAAATGATCAGGTTGTGGTTGGATTTTGATTTTAAGGTAATAATTATTTATCCTATTTTTTTAGGAATAATCATTAATAATTTTTATCTCAATATTTTGTTCTATAGAAGATCTATAGTAAAAGAAAATATAACATTTAAATTTTTTGTAACAGTGGTATATTTGATTATACAATAAATAATTTTTCAAATAATAAAAATAAGATAGTATTATAAATAGACATTAATAGGGACGACCGCGCGGCTGGTTACGCCAAAGCGGTGCGTAACATTTAAGGTGCATGAACGTTGATATAAAGAGGAGAAAGAGAGCATTGTAGAACGATGTATAGCTACAAAGAGATAGAGAACGAGGGAGAGAGAAAGTAAGGTGGCTGGATAGAAATGATTAAAAGTATCCGAGCCTCCCCAAGCAAGCGACGAGCAAACGCGCGCGATAGCGCCTCAATTGAGTCTCCACAGGGGGCTGATTGTTCAGGGTCTACACTAGGGGATTCACGCATATACTGGCGGAAAAAGGGTCGAGCGAATCGGCAGCGTGAACGCGAACGTAAGTACACACACACATGCATACGCATACATACACCCCATGGCCGCAGCTTAAAGCTAATTTATTGAGATGTCGTGCCTTAGTAGCGCATCGATTTCTTTCCGGCTCTCTTTCTCTCTAATACGTCGCCTTCGTCACGTACTGCTCGTCCCGTTTAACGGCCGATTAGGCTTTTGCAAGTGAGAGAGCAAGCTAGCTTTACTCGTTCGATTAATAATTTGTCATCGCGTTGATGTTTTTCTTTTTGTATTTTTTTTTTCGAACTTGGTGAATTTGGATATTGGTTGGCTATTGAAGAAATACGACAGATGTATCACTTGGTGAACTGATGGATTTAATGTTGCGAAAACATGTTACTTGATCAGGTGGTAAATGCTATCGATTTAAATTCAATTTTGGTAACCCATGAAGGAAAAGTGTTTTGCATAATTTAAATGCTATGTAATATAACATGGGCGATAAGGAGATCAATTTTGAAGATATAGATGTATTTTTGGATGGGAATATAAATATTTAATACTTTATAAAATTAAATAATTGATAAAAAGTGACGAGCAACTGTTCATGTATTCAATTTATTTATTCAAAATTGGAAAATGATTGTAAAAAAGATGAAAAAAATTTGTGTACTTGAAATAAATACACAATAATATAATTAAAATTATGCTGTCTTAAACCAAGGAAGTAAATTTTAAGGAAGGATTTTAACACGCTGATAAAAGTCAAGAAAAATTAAACTTAAACAATTATCCATAATTTTCTTCGCATATATGCGGGCAAAAAAAAACTATAGCTTCATAAATCCTTACACGACTAACAAATTCAAGTCGTATCTTTTCTTTTTTTTTCCACGACGTCCATAATCGAAGTAAAGCACTGCACGCGTGCATTAACCTTGACAAATTAAGAGTGCCCCCTTAAAAAAAAAGTTGGTAGATATAACCATAAAGTGTCCATACTCATACATACACAGACCTCTTGCCAATCTGTAAAAGGCATGCAAGGAAGAATTAAGAAGCGTGAAAATTAGAGCTGCGTGAGATTGGCAGTAGCTAGTAGTTGTAGTTAGTTGAGTTCCAAGAGGCCGTTTGCCTTTTCCCATATTGGGTGATATAGAACATATCCAGATCCTCCCCTATGACATGTACTGTATGTACAAGCATAGTGGCCATGTCCCCCTCAAGGCAAAAAAAAAAAAAAAAAAGAAGAAAAAGGAAAAGAAATGGCTGCTGTTCTTTTGCTTGGACAATATGATGTGGGCGGGGGTATAGTGACGTGTATCTTGGGCCAGCAAGCAATAGCAAATTACAAAAGAGAGAAAGAGAAAGAGAGTGAGCGGATGGCGTCGACGAGCTACCATGGCTTGCGTGAGGAGTAGTTGGTAAAAGAACTACGTAGGCCTCCTCCGGACGTCTCCTTGACAAGCGGGTGTTTAATTGGCGTTGAAATCAGCGGTGTGACGACGACCACGACTACTACTACGACGACGAAGACGAGAGAGAAAAGGCTTGCTTGAAATCTCAGTGCTTGCGGGTGTGTATTATATGTATATCTCGCTTGCTCGATCCCCCAGGATCCGCCATCGCAGCTCCACGACCGAGTGCCTTTACTTACGTGCGCACCATCGCGAAGAGCTAACTTCTGCTACTTCTGCTACTACTACTACTACTACTACTACTACTACTACTACTACTACTCTGTGCTCCGGTAATTATCTTCGGCACGCAACGGCCGCGTTATACGTCTCTGCTCTCACGCACGTATGTATATATACATAGAACACATAGTACGAGAGTCGCTTCGCAGGCAAAAGAACGACGAAGCCCTGCCCCTCATGCCACATTGTGGTTTTGTTCTATGGTGGAGTTGGTGTGGCCAAGTTCGCAAATCGGGCCTTCCCAAGTAAATTGCTATACGTGGTAGCGATTTTACGTGGAGAAAGAGACTCTAGCTTGGCTTATTCCTTGTTTCTTTCTCTTTTGTGCGGCAAAATGACAGCCAAGCTTTTAGTAGAATCGCGCTAATTTTGTATCTTACGTTGCTATATGTATGTATGTATACGCGTTTTGTCTAGCAGGTATATTATGGTAATGAGATTCGTGGCTAACGCAGCAACCACCCCCTTCCCCCTTCTCCCATCTCCCTTGGGTCTAATTGCGACTCTGTATAAACGTGCGGATTATTCAATTATTTATTTTTTGCGAGGAATTTTCTCGCGCTTCTTGCTTATTAAATCTTTTGTTAAATGCTAGTGGGAGTGATACTTGCGATTGGCTGGTTTTATCAATATTTTTTTTTAGTGAAAATGAGAGTGGTTTTGTGATTGTTGTTTTTGTTTGTAGGTTAATGGGGTAAAAAAAAAGTTTATTTTTAAAGCTTAATTTACACGGTTTTTAGGTCTGCGAAGAAATTACTGTGCTCACTTTTAACGAGATTAAGTAAACTCTGTTGCATATTTTAATGCAAGAAAGTCTTATACCATGAATTTTCAAGTACACTCGCATTGATTACACTTTAAATAACTTGCCTGAATGTAATTATAAGAATGAACTGCAACGACAAAAAGAAAAAAAAAAAAATTGTCACGAGTAAAAGATTGTTGAAATTTACTTATTTTTAATGTAACAAATGATGTCTTTTAAAAATTAATTTATTTTTATAAAATTTGTAAAAAACTACCTACATGTTTTACGATCTGTATAAAACTTTTTCTTAGCACTAATAATTTTTAAATAATATATATGTAACTGTTTGTTACACTCAAGGAAAATTGTTGAAAATAGATATCTCATTAGTAGTTTCTTCAGTATTTAAAAAAGAAAGGTAATAATTTATCGTCTGACTGATTTGCTTGAAGAAACATGTATAATTATGAATTTAATGGAATAGGAAGAGAAAAAAATGAGAGAAGAAAAAAATGAAAAAGTGATCATTTTTGCCGGCTGTGTATACACACATATAAAAAAAATGTAACGGCTAACAGCGTTGCACCAAGCTGGATGTGTGATGTGCTATGTATAGCAATGTGGCGGCGTTACACCCTATATACACAGACTTGGCTTGACCGGTATCGCTTGGGCAGGCAGAGGACGTTCGTCGGCGGTCTATACTCGCGGTAGTAGTGCAGCCGCTACGCGGCGGTGGTACATAAGAAAAAGAGCGTGTCGACCTTAATGACACGGTAATTCGTTACGGGCCACTTGTAACAACCACCACCGCATACATAGCAGTCGAGTCGCCGACTATGGCTACTATATGGCACACACAAGTTTTATCTCAGGCAAGATCTCACCAAGAGAGAAGTAGTTTCTTCGCGAGAGAGTAAGGCAAGCGAGCCACACAGCCTATTAATTACCTTTCCTCACGGGGTGGCTCTCTCTTTCCTTCTCTCTCTTAACTCCATATATAGCCTCGAAAGGGGTGTACTTGCCGCTGGTAAAAGGCACTTTCTGGACATAGAGAGAACGAGATAGGTGGAGTAAAGAGGAAGGGGGGGGGGACTGCTGCCCTCAGTATGTATATACATGGTAGCTGTTGGATTATATGCGCTACTCTCTGTTACCCTCCCCCTTTGAAACGAGTCTCTGCAATCGTTTTTTTGTTTTTTTCGTTTCATAGCCGGCAAACCAACAACAGACGGTTTACCGTTTTTCGCAAAGCGTATAAAGAGCGCCGAGGACACAGAGGAAGCTGTCGGGGTGGATGAGAGGGAGATAAAGAGACGAGGAGGAGGAGGAGAAACGGAGAGAAAGAGTACGCGTGCCACAGGCTTTAAAAAATATATACGAAAGCAAGCGAGAGAGAAAGAGAGAGAAAAAGAGTGAGAGTACGCCGCCCCCGATAAAGAGACTGGGGAATATTTAAAAAGTAATATCAATTACATTTGCATATTCACAAGCCAAGCTCTCTTTCTCTCTCACTCACTCTCTCTCCGCCCGTTTGCTTTCTCTCTATCTTTCTTTTCTCTCTGCCTGCACTATGAGAGAAAGAGAGTAAGTGAGAGAGAGTGAGTCTGGAGGTTTATTTTGCGCGGGGGTTAGCTCCATGTCGCGTATACGTATATATAACGCATATACACTATATACTGCTGCATTCGGAGTAAGTGAGAGAGAACGAGAGGAAAAGAGAGAAAGAAGTATGCCCCCTTCACCCACGTTCATTCCTCTGTAAGAATGAATACGAAGCAGAGCCATGGTGTAGATATGTATACTACTGGAAAAGCAAGAGATAGACAAAGAGAGAAAGGGGTGAGAAGGGAAGAGAAAACGAGTAAGCGAGCTGTTGTATAGCGAGAGAAAGAGAGTAAAGCTGCCCTTATAGCGAGCTTTTTTTTACTCTCTCTCTAGCTCCAGACCGCCCAACCGGCCGCCGGCCGTTAATATTGCTTGGACTGCATTTGCCGCCTAAACTCACTTACGTAAAACGGCCGGGGGTTAAAGGGGTATGTGGGTTGGGTAAAAAAGAGAGAGAGAGAGGTTGGTCGACGTAGATTTACGCCGGCGACATTTAAATGTTTCTCTCTCCCCGCCCGTATAATATTGCGCTAAATTGAAATGGGGCTTGTACTTTTACGCGAGGACAGATTTGTTTTTAGCCGCTACTACTACTCCCCCGATGTATGCGACTATACTACGTTTGTACACCTTTATATGCTCTTCGGCCTCTTGGAAAAAAAAGAGAAGAAGAGAAACAGAAGAAACGAGAAGAGAAGGAAGAAAAAAATAATGGCCGTAGGGGATATTTATTGAATTAACGTATTTAAGAGGGATTTTCCAACTGGTTGTTTCACTTTTAAATGAACGTTCAAACATGCTCTCGAGTAGATTAATCGAAGGAGTTTTAAGAGTAGTACTTTTGCACCCGATTGATTATATGTGTATTTTTATTTTTATCAATTTTTCTTTAGTTTTTTTTTTATTAAAGACATGGATGTTATTTTTCATGTGATTTTTTGTGTTGACTTTTGCGAAATGTGTCTATAGAATAAGTATAAGATATTAAATTTTTGTATTATTACAAAATATATATAATTAAGGTACCAGCATACATTTCTTTACTTTTTGTTCATTTTTAACAAAAAATACGAAATAAAAATAAAAAAACTTGCAAATATAGCAAATAAGAAGATAGAGGTAGAGCTATATCACTTCGACGTTTATCAAGCTTTGATAATTCAAGCCAGGAAGGTATAAATCCTGAACGAAGGCGTACAGGCATACGCGCAAGCTAGCGACTTGACATTTCACAAGCGCACACAGAGTCTCTCTTTCTCTCTCTTCGAGAAATAAAATATTATTTGAGCAAGCGGACAAGTTTTCTTCTCCATGGTTGCCCTCTAGTTACATACCTCGGACTCTTTATATCTCTGTCTATATATATACCTCCGCCTCTTCTTCCTTCAACCACAGGACTTTTTTTTCATCCATTGCAGCCGAGACTATATGTACTTTTGCCAAGGACGGCCATTAATCTGCCGTGGTTGCGCGAAGCTTTCGCGAAAATCGTGTGGAGCGATGCGATATGGCAGAGAAAGAGAGCTACTGCAGCAGCAGTAGCAGCAATAGCAATACCAAAGCTAGCTAACTCATACGACGAAGACAGTATGTGGGTATATATATACTATATGTCCTCTCTTCCCTTATCCGGCGGAGAGCTTGCGCTCGTAGGGCGACGTGTCTACGTCTATCGGCGTAAATCTTTGTTTGCGCGAATTCACGGCTCTCCTATCCCGCACATGCTAGCGATGACTGGAACCTCTTGCGTGGAGTAAGAAAGAAGAGAGAGAGAGAGAGAGAGAAAGAGAAAGAAAAGGGAAAAGAGTCCGTGGATATAAGACTGGTCATACACCCAATGCAGACGTTCTACTTCGCTAGCGCACGTAAGACCGGACAGAGCGGCGCCGACGATATGTGTGTATATACCGTTCGACTCTCCTCTCTCCGATGTAATGCTATAATACCGTGTAGGAGAATATTTTTCTCTTATGGACACGCCCTGCTGCTGCCTTTCTTTCTTTCTGCCCCACGCAGATCCATGACCAGCTTTCTTGGATTCTACTAATAAAAGTTTGCGCTGCTATACTTCATAAAATTGCATTTATTTATGTGCACTTCCGACTTGTTTTTCCTTGTTGGGGATTAAAGTTAAAAAAAAGAAAATAAAAGAGAGAAAAAGATATCAAAGGTAAACTACTTATTTTTTACAATTATAAAAAAGATACTGTAGTGACTTGGTAAATCTGGAGTAATTTTAGATATTTGAAAAATAGAATACAATATGAATTGTAAAAATTCTTGTTCAATTGACAGACAAGAGTCAAAAATAAGAATAATAAAGAACAGCATCAATTGAAAGTTAATAAAATGATAATCCAATATTATACACACCAAAGATGTCACAGGGAATCAAAAGAAATCAAAAAAATATCATCTACGTCGTAACAACACATTCCCAGCGCACAATTAATCTCAGCTACGGTGTGTTTGCATTGTCGGTATATATACAATACTCTCCCAGACAGCCGTTCGCACTTTGCGCTCTGAGCGTCGTTGTTCTCCCTTCCTTCCCCCCTTCTTCTCTCTCTTACTCTCGATCTCCCTATCCATCCGCGAGCCACAAGAAATTCCACTATTGTGCAGCAGCTGGGATTGTTACGCTACCAACGACGACGACAACGACGACGACGGTGATGGTGGTGATGAGGGGGCGTTAACATAACAATGCCACGACTCGTGCCAATATTGCGTTCGAGTTGAGAGAGAGAGAGAGAAGAGAGAAAGAGAGAGTGAGAGAGAGCTCAACCCTCATCCCCCTTTTTACTCTGCTTTCTGGTCCACCTTTTTCTCTCCTTTCAATTTTATTTGCATTAGCGGCTCTCTCGACTTTTATGCGACGTGCTACTATATAGGGTAGAGAATTGGTCTCTAACAACAAGTAAGAAGGAAGTTCACTATGGATATACCCGAAAAGAAGTGCTTTTATTGGGGGGAGGAGGCCTAAGTTGACAGCGGATTATTTTGATATGTCTTTGTGTCTTTTGAGCAATGATTCAATACCGAGTGTTTGTGAATTGTGTATTGGAATTTTAAAATGAATATGAGAATATTGTTCGAGTTTTATTGTTCTATAGAAATTTGTGAAATTGATTTGACTGATGAGTGTATGGATTGCTTATTAGAATTTTATTATTTACAATCATGTATTTGTGTAATAAGCGATATTATCCATTATATAAATCTTTTTAAAATAGATAAAATTAGATATATGTGTTATAAATTCAACATTTATACACTTGACATAAAAAATATTCAAGTTTTGAGTCTAAAATATGAAAAAATTACGTTTCACATGACCTTAAAATATAATCATAAAGCTACTCGCTCAAACGAATGTTTATGCATGAAATTGATAAAAATCAAAAGTAAGCAAAACGATTTCTCGCACCATAAAATTGATTTGCGCCCTCCCAGAAACAAGAAGAGAAAAAAAAAATTTGAATAGCAAATGTTGATTTCACCTCTATTTACCTAATTTACGTGCATGAAATTTCATTATAAAATGCATTGCGCATAATTTGAAGTTAACGTAATACGAAACCCCCACGAGTGTAGTATAGTTAAGTAATCAATCTCTCTTTCTCTTAAACTTTAAAATTTGCCTTATATATTTTTCATCGAAAACTCGTCTTCTGAAAGAATAAATCACGCCTTACTCGATTTTCTATCTTTTTTTCCTTCCATCATCATCATTATATTTTCCGGAAAATCAGCTTGGCGTGGATAAATCCTCGCATTCGTTTTTTCTTTTTTTATATTTATTTCTTTGCGGGAATCTGTTATCAAGAGCGTACTTGTATATACGCGTATAGCGGGGCGTAGATTGCCGCGCCCGAGCGCACTACAGCAGCGCAATACAATAAAGAAGAAAAAAAAAGAAGAGCCGAGTAGAGTGGCAAAAGCAGAGAAGGAGGAGGGGGAGGAGGAGAAGAGCTTTGGAACGAGAAGTCAGGGCACTCAGCGTGGCTAATTGCTCGAATCATTAAGAAAAAACATGAAATCCAAGACGCGCCTCGTGGGCTGCCACCACCGCCGCTGCCGCTTCTCGAGCGCGGATTACATTGAGAAGCGGCTGATAACGATCTCCCGTAGCTTATTCTCTCTTTCTCCCTCTCTTCTCTCTTACTCTCCCGTAATGAAAATAATCACGGTACGCCGTGACTCTCCGCTCTCTGTGCTGTAATAATAACTACGTATTAGCCTGACTCGAGGCAGTTAGTTACACGATGCGACGGGGAAACGCCTTTGCTCTATAGTCCTTATGTGTATTATATACCTGCTATATAGAAGCGAGTTATCCTTAACGCTTTTGAATTCTACTTTATTTTGCTTTTGTAAAGAAAAAATAAATTTAATTTTTTTGATGAGCTATCTTTTATTGTTAATCGCTGCTGTAAAATGTTATTTTCTTTGTTATGTACAAAAAAATTTTGTGATATTATGATTTTGTTCTAATAGTGTACACTTTCTTTTAATATATTATCCTACACGACACTTTGTTACATAAAAAATATTCAGCAAATGAAGATTGATATTAAAATTGTAGTGTTAACAAGAAACCACATACAATTTAATACTTCTAAAGGTGATAAAACGATAAAAACAGCCTTAATAAAAATCAAATCATTCATATAAAGAGGAAGACACAATCAGAAACACGAAATCTTTGACGAAGCTCTTTTGTCTATATCAGATTGACCCTGAAGAAATCAATATTGACCAAGAAATACAACAACGATGATAAGCTCTCGTGATAAAATTAATATTTTTCTTCTTTTTTTTTTGTTTCATGTCGAGATATAAATATTGCCTTTAACGGCATATAGCAGTTATTATGGTAAATATACAAGAGATCTTGGGCGTAAATAGGCGGTGAAAATGATGTATCACGTCAGTATGCGGGCTGTGGTATGACTGATCGTACGCATTAAGGTTATCGCGTAAAGAAAATGTCCCTTTCCCTCATTTTTATCCAACATATTTGTTTAATTCCGGGTTTTCCGTCGTACATTTGCAAGTTACGCTTCGAAATAAAGTTAGAGCTGGCCGATTAAAGTTCTATTAAGGAGTTAGCACTTACAAAAACTAGCACATGGACACAGAACTCAATACGAAAAAGGGGGAGTAAAAGAGAACCATAGGCCCGCAGGGTCGGACGGCTTCAGGTGGCCCCCTGACTTTCTTTCACGCGGCCATAAGGGGGTGCATACATTACTTTTGTATTCTACTCCCTTATAAGCATGGTATAGTATATAGTAAGTATAAATACACAGAGGGCGCCCACGCGGTTAAGACAGGTGTTACAGAAATATAACGCTTCTCCAGGGCAAGCTGCTGCTGCTGCTACTGCTGCCATGAACTCGCTTAATTGAGCATACCTATGGACGTAAAACCTGGTGCTCCTACTGCTGCCGTCGGATACTTTGAACGTCACGCGTGACCTCAACCGGCTTAACCAGCTGACGAAAGAATAATCGACTTGTACACGTTCACTACTGGAACTCGGCGCAACGCCGCGTTTTCTACTGCCCTGCACCCAAGTACAGATAAATCATTTATATGAACGACTCGGCGAAAAAAGGATCTTAAATCACTTTATGTTGAATGTGCTTTGCCTGAGGGATAAAACGTACCTATATGCACTTCCGTCTTGGTAAATTTTTGTTTTTTTTGGGTTATTGCTGCATGTGGATATAGGATTAGTGAAACAGGAATAGAAGTGGATTTGAAATGCAACTGATGTAAAAAGGATCTTGGTTAAAGAATTGTTAAAAATCGAGAAACGAATATGTGGATGTTGAAAAGTACAAATTTTTGAAGATTGTATATTTTTATTATTAATAAAAACTATTGAGGAAGTTGCAAGATAATATTACAAGAACGTGTTTATTTTAAGTCATATTTAAACACGTGTAAATGCAAAGATTTTGTTCTTTTAAAATGTCCAGAAGGCATTTCAATTAATTATAATATAAAGTAATTGAATTTACATGAGGTGAACGTTAAATAAGTCGTCAATTTACTCGTTACATATACGGGTGTCTACTATACATGCTTTAAAAAGAAAAAAGAAGAAAATTATACAACGATGCAAGGTTTTTGTAACGCCTACAGCGAAGAAAAAATATTATTTCCGCATTTGTGTGAATATTGAAATTTTTCTTAAAATCTGTTCATTTTATAAATGATTCGATGGTACAGATTTGATTCGTATTAGATTATTTTTATAAAAATATTGAGAATCAGATTCTAAATTTATATTTTTCAAATAACTTCTTTTTTAAAGATACTATTTGAAAAACACAAACTTTTTATGATCTACAAAAATTTTTATTTTTTTCAAGTTTTAATTTTCTTTATTTAAAAAAAAACCGTATAGGTACACCAGTAGAACAAAGTGTCGAAAAATAAAATCTCATTATTGTCCACTACGATTATCAGTGTTGGTACGTCATTTTTCCTCGAACACACCCTATAACTCTCGTGTAAAGTCCAAGCACGTTGACGTTGATGCTTTTTTAATACGGAGCTAATGTCTCGTAAAAGTCGACGCCTTACTATATACACACGGATATTTACCACGCGTGCAAGAAGGGATGAACGCTTGACGGGATTCAGGCAACACAATCTCCGATATATTATATACTCCCACGAAACACATCAACGACACATATAGGGAGAGAGCTGTTTTTTTTTTTATTTTACAGAGATATACACTGCACACAAAGCTATGCGACCACTTGATTTAGATTTTTATTTGAGAGAAAACTCGTGAGGCTTAAAAAAAAAAAAACGTAAGCACGTGATGGTATGTTGCCCGGCGGACGCAACTACTTTTCTTTCGTCTAACGTGTTTCTTCGCGTTCCCATAATTCTTTTTCATTTTTACCTGACTGGCAGCCTTTCTTGATTATCTATTATAAGCACGTGTTATACAATTGATTTTTATTTTAAGGTTGATGTTGTTAATGTCTTCATAAAAAGATTCTTACTTTGTTATAACGTGATCTTTTTTAACTGCTGTAACTGTTTCCAAATTTATACTTATAAATAAATGTTTATATCTATCATAAATTATAAAATTTTTAATATTATATGCATAAAAAAATTTTAAGTTTTATTATCTCTGACAATAGTAATGTAGGATACGCAAAGTGATTCTTTGTTCAATTGAATTATTGTTAATGTTAAATCAAATTTCATTGAAATGAAAAATGATATTCTATTTTCCAAAATGAATAATATGCAAAATTTACAAGATTGAATGTAAAATTAAAAAAAAAAAAAATAAGTAACAATAATCCAGCCTTATCCATCATTTTATTCCATTACCAGTAGCGATCTAAGTCCAAAGAAACTGACAGTTCACAGAAAACATGTCACCTCATTTATCATTGTTGATTTACCATACGACGTACTGTGTATGTGTGTACGAGTTACCTATATATCTATATACAAGAGGAAAAATATTTAGAACGCGTAGCTAAAAGATAAGACTTGCAGAGAGCTTGACGAAAGCTAGCTCGGAAAAGCAAAAAGCAAAAAGAAGAAGTTAAGCTGTCGGTTGAAGGTACAGCACAGTATAAGCGAAAAAAATAGTGTGTCCAAGCTGTTGGTGGCTTATGTATGTATATAAATATATATACTCGCATGCATGCTCAGCAGCAACAGAATGCAGAGGAAGCTCAGTAAAGGAGGGGGAGGAGGTAGAGGATAGTAGAAAGGGGGAGGACTGGTGAACGGTAGAGGGATGGGGGTGGGGGGAAGCAGGGGGTAGGCTTTGAAAGATGGCCGCCATCTTCTGTATTCCGGTCATACAAAAGAAGCTGGCGCGGGTGCGGTCGAAGTCGCGTAGCAAGTATATATAAGAAAAAAAAAGAGAGAGAAAAGAAAGCGAGACAGCAGCAGCATGCTTTTCAATGCCAGTCATCTCTTGGTATGCATTTCTGCCTGGTATATACACGCACTTTGTATTCGCGATGCGCACGCTATACGTTCCAGCGCGACGTTTGGGGACCTCTCCGATGCTGCTCTCTCTCTTTTATACGAGTCCTTCGCGATTTGTGGTCTCGAGGACGTATGCACACGAGAATAAGCCACAAAGTAAAGTCCTGGTTAGAAGTGGAGGGGGTAAGGGTATACTTGGCTTTTCGCCGTGCAGTGGTTATTACACAGAGTACCATCCAATTTGCGCGAGAAAGAGAGAAAGAGACCGGTAGGAGCGCGCAAACTAGGTGAGCAAGCGCGCTCGCGCCCAGTTGCTGCGGCCATTTTCGCAATGACTCAACGACGCCACCTAGTATCCCCCCCCTCTTCCTCCCTCTTGCACATTGTGTATATATATAGATGTGTATGCACCTTGTGCACTTTGGCTTTTTCTCATACTGCACTTGCACTCTCGATTACACTCGATCCAGCTGAGCGTACCGATCCTGATGCGCCCCCCATAGTAAGGAATTTCAAACACTGTGAATGACTTACCTGTGGCAAAATCGGTAACTGATCATCCATTCCATCGGTCAGCTGATCGGTCACTTTGCTGTAATCACGTGATGGCGTTGTCAAGAAGTCAAGTGAAACTTTGAACCAACAATTTCGAGGTTGTCCTCGCGGTAGCACGTCAGACGAAGAAGTGCGCCCGTGTTCGAGGAAAGCCTCGAAGAGGAGGCCGCGCTTCGGCGGCGCGCGCGAATTTAAAATTGTAAATCGGGTACAGGAGGCGGGGAGAGAGAGAGAGAGGAGCACACGTGCCGAGTTACACACAGATATACAATACACACAGACAGAGCCAAAGCCGGTCTTGGCTGACAGAACGTCGGGAAGGAACTAAGGAAGAAAAAGAGACACTAGGGGGTTGAGCCGACGACGAAGACTACTCCGCGACGACGACACGGACGAGTAGAAGGACGAGGGCCGAAGGCGAGTGGTAGAGTGAGAGTTGAGAGAAGGAACAGCAAGCAGCAGAGCAGTAGACAGCAGGAGCAGCAGCAGCAGAAGCAGAGAGTTGGTACGGGTAGGGGTAGCCGACGTCCGTCCCGAGTCTTTCCTCATCTGCAAGTCGTATAACCGAGCTAATTATCAAGTTAATATGGCCATTCTGTATGGAAGCGCTGCCGGTCGGGGGCCAGCAAGAGAGAGAAAGAGAGAGAGAGAGCGCAACCAACGTCGCCAGCTAGAGCGCGAAAGAGAGCGACGCCAGCCACGCGCGCGAGGGGGGTTCTCTACCCAGGCTCTCTCTCACTATATAGCAGCTATCACCCTGTGTCTTTCTCACTCGCTCGCTGCTCTTTCCTTGGGGGAGCGAGCGAGATGCCAGCAAGTACATTGATATTATAAGTTGCCTCAATCGCTGTATTCATTTGTAAACTAACCAGGCTAAATGTATTCACCGGCGTTAGGCGGCAGCCTAGTGGTGGTGGTGCCCCTGGTCTCTCTTTCACTCTCTCTCTCTCTCTCTCTCTTTCTCTCTCTTTCTGATAGGCGGAGCCAGAAACCCGGGGCTGCGGGTGGCTCTCCTCTCTCTCTCTCTCTTTTACTCACTCACTCACTCACTCACTCACTCACTCACTCACTCACTTACTCTCTCTCGCACCCGGGCACGTACACCCTTCTCTTCTCTTGACGATACCACCGACGCTCTTTCATCCATCCATCTATCCATCCGTTCGTCTTTCCTTCCTGACTTACTCTCTCTTTCTCTCTTTGCTTTCCTCGCCTACTTTCTTACTTACTTCCTTCCTTCCTTTATCACTTATATCCACTTCCTTGTGTGCTTACTTCCTCGTTTTCAACATACCTTCTTGCTGCTTTCTTAATTTGGATATTCGTATGTTCATACGAGATTTGTATCGGTATCAATTTCATCTTAATCTTATGTACCGATCTTTTATCTATAAAATGATTATGTAAGGACAAATTGATATTTTGTTTAAAATTTTTATTGAGCAAATTGATATTCTTATATTTATTGGTACGATTTGAATTCAATAAAATAAAACATATGCTATAATTTTACTCAGAATTCAAAAATCATTTAAAAAATAAATTTTCCATTACGCTGCAATATAAATACCATAGTCTTCATCGTCAATTAATAGTCAAATAATTTTTCTTAATTTTCTAAGAAGATCTTAAGATATTTTTTATCGATTTAGTTTTCTCAATAGTAATACAATTAAAGGTATAAAATCATGATTTAACCGTTCACAAAATATCCTCATCACACTCAAGTAAAATGTAAATCTTTCATTGTATTATTACTTTTTTTAACACACATCCATACACACACCTCATAATTTTCACAAGGTGTTAAGAGGCACTCGAAAACATTTTCATGCAATCGCAAAATCAAGCCATAAGGCATATACTTTCTCGCTATTATTTTTTTTTGTACCTCTCTCTCCTTTTCGTTTCTCGCCTCCCTCTAACATCGTTACGTTTCATGTATTCAGATTTTTCTCTTCGCTGCGCCCATAAAATGTATTATTATTCCGGAGCAACTTTGCTCCACACTTCTTCACTCTCACTCCCTCTTTCGCTTAGTCCGGACTGCAAGAAGACTTTACTCGGCGACGACGACGACAACGTCGACGACGAGGAGGAGACGAGGACGCAAGGACTTCTCGGCGGGCGAGCGCGGAAATACGAATGCATAAATGCATAAGTACTCCCACCAGTATATGATGGCTCTCTCTCTTTCTCCGTCCTTCGGTATAAGGGGGTTAAGAAAAGAGAGAGAGAGGCGTTGAGGAGAAAGGGGACAAGGCGAATCACCGGTGTGTACCTTACACACACATATACACTGCACCCGTGTCCGCGTAGATCGCTTTTTACCCCTTTTTCTCTACCATGCACTTTCATATTACTTCTTTTTTGCCATTAAAGATTTTTCCAAGCTCCCCCGTTTCGCCAAGGCAAAACCCAAGAGCAATCTTGAATACTAGTGCGTGTCGAGCATTTTACTCCCCACGTGCAATTTTTAACTTTATGTATATCGAAAATGTATACATATCGGCTTCGTATTGGCAAAGCAAAGCACTTAAATTGAAACGGTATATTTTTCCCGATTTGGGTATATAGCTATACCTATATGTTCGGCGTTTTAGCTCTTATTGAGTGAAATTGAAGAAGAAGAAAAAAAATCTTAATGGAAATACTTGGTAGTTTATTTATTTGAATGGGATAATATACGTTTGGAGTGCGTAATTTTGAGCACAAGAGTATAATAAATAAAAACAGTTTATTGTAATTAAATAAAGAAAAAAAAAATAATAATCGGACAATAAATCCTTATAAAAGCGACACGAGAATAAAATATAATTTGTATAGTAGAGCTGGCTTAAAAAAAAAGATACATAAACGTGTACATTATACATATTTATGTATGTATGCAGATTAGGCTCGATAAAATGGCCTATTAGATAAGAAGAATTATTGAGAGTGGAAAAAATGAAGCTCATCTTAAGTAAGAGAGGAAAGAGGAGAAGACTTGGAGGGTAAAAAAAGAAAAGCGCGTGTATATAAAAAAAAAAGTATGGCCAAAAAAGACAGGCCCGCGACATCAGGCGCAAGATTAAAAGATAAATTAGCATAACGCCGGCGTGCTGATCTTGCGAACACGTTGCGCACGTGCGCGCCTATTGCAGCCGTTTTGAAGGCGACGAAGGAACTTAATCAAAGCTTACACTTCAATGTCGCTCTTGTTTTTTTTTCTATATATCTTCTTATTTTTTTTTTTATTAATATTGAAGTGATTACTTTTAAGATCTTCGATACATCACTTTCATTTTTTTAATGTTTCTAATGAAAATTTTTTGATGATGTAATAGATTGTTGTATGTGTTCTACATAGTCCCTGAACAGAGTTTTATAATTTATGTTATCAAGAAGAAGTAATAAAACTATTATTGAAAATTATAAGCAAAAAGATAACAGATTATTATCTCGTTTCAAATAAAATTCATTTCAAAATTTTACTGTAATTATATTTGCAAAAAAAAAACCCACAGCATTAACCAAAAAACAATAATATTTAGCCAATCTAAACATATAAACAAAAATTAAATTCAAAATTACGAGCTTGAGTAAAGAAGCTTGAGAAGGGTATATAGAAAGGATATCTTTTCAAGTTAGCGAATGAAGCTGTTTGTTAAGCCCACACGAGTCACGGCTTCTCTCTTTCGAGGTCTCTTGTACGAATATATATGTGTACCAAGCTAATTAGATTCAAGGGGAGCCTAATTTACGTACAACAGCAGATTTTATCGTAAGTACCGCGTGTCAATAATAAACAAGTTCAAGAGAGACGTGGGCCTATGCTTTCTAACAACCTGCCTTACATAATATATACCACACGTATACATGTATATAAAGTATTATACGAAATATATCTTATACAGTACCCTATATATACGTATACTTATACATACATAACAGCAGTAATTCTTCCTTCTCTCAGACCGATTAAAATTTATGACCTCTATAGAGATTTGCATGGGCACACGTGTACTCCCTTACACAAAAAAAAGGATATAGAGCGAAAATATAGAGCAAGAAGGAAAGATCGGTAGGGAGAGAAAAAAAAGAAGCTCTCTCGCCCACTTACATATTTCTGGCAATTTTCTTTTCTTTGCATATATAGACCGCAGGCTTGTCGCTAACTACCCGGAGTGAGAAAGAAAAGGAGTCTGGAGCGTAGCAGCAGGTTGTAGAACGCGGATGCAAATAAGACATTTAATAAAGTGTCGTCGCGTCCGCGATCTTTACCGCTCGGCATTTGAATATCGTAGCATATTCACTTTTCTCACTGAACAGCGGGGGATCTCAGTTGGAAGGAAGGAAGGAAGCAAGGAAGGGTAGGGGATAGGGTCGAAAGACATACGAGAGTATAGCAGAGAGCTGTGGTGGGTGAAGAAGATGAAGGAATGAGGCTGTGAAAACTGCTGCAGAGTAGAAAAGGTTAAGAAATGGCGAGAAAAGCTATGATGACTGTAGGTATGTAACTGCGGATGAAAACGGGTCTCTCTCTATCTCTCTTTCTTCTATCTTCTAAGATAGACCGGTATAGTTAGGTGGTGGCACCAGATCGTGTGCTTTCTTTCTTTCTCTTGCGTAGATACCTTTGCTCATGCATGATTCAGCCGCAGTATCTCATTTCATCTGCTACCAACGTTGCTCCTTCTCTCGCTAAACTATATCTCCTAATGGTAATGCTATTCTCCGTGGCACATATCTCTTTATATAAGGTTCTAGCGTATAGCTACCCTCTCACTCTCTCTCTCTCTCTCTCTCTCTCGTCTACAGACACTCGTTTTTCTTTTATTTGCTTGCCCACCTCTTATTTTTTTTTTCAACCCCCTACCCCTTGCTCTTTTTTTTTCTTTCCTTCATTTCGCACCTTATTCTCTTATCTTGCTTACGTGCAACCGACGTATTACATGGAGTTATAAATGAAATTTATGGCCTTGATTATTCGACAATTTTTATTTTGAAAAATTTTTTTTATGCAGTGTCTGAATTTGTTGAATAATTTATTGATAAACGTTTTTATTTTATAGATCATCTTTGAAAAATTTGTCAATTACAAAATTTTTATGACTAATAATATTTTAAATAAGAAAAAGGTATTCATCTGCTGAAATAAATTTTCTCGATGGTAAATTTAGAATTACACATAATCTTTTATAATACATTCTATTCAATCATTTGATTTCTTGATCAAACATTTCATCTAAAACATCGCATCGCTAAAAGTGCAAACACAAATGCAAACCAAAATTCGAACATTCCCTCGGTATTATTTTAGCTTTTACCTCGCCTTTCCCTCTCACAGATGAACTAACCGAGTATTTTTTTCCTCCAAGCTCGCTCAAATGTAAATAAACGTCTCTCTCCCATCTCTATCTCTCTCTCTCTCGACAAGTTCTACGTCTGCGAGTGAGTTTGAGTGCCGTTCATCATAAGAACTCTCTTTCTGACACACACACACACACACATACACATACACACATACGTGTGCAATGGACTTTTCGTCTTCTTCCTTCTTAAAGTCAGACAAAAGAGCTAAGTTGAACGAAGAAAGAAGAAGAAGAAGATGACAAGTAAGAGAAAGAAAGAAGAAACACCTTGCGAAAGCTAAATCTCTCCTTTTCTTTCTCTCTCTCTCTCTTTTCTCTCTTAGCACTCGCTACTCTCGCGAAGGGAAAGAGAAATAAAGAAAGAAATTGTTAGTTCTCGCTGTTTTAAATTACCATTTATTACGACACATAAAGCCAAGGAGAAAAGCCACCACAGCACAGTGTAGGGAGTAAAGAAGAGTAAGAGGAATGAAGAGGGACCTATGGAGCAGAAGGCGATAGAAAGGTAAGGGAAAGGGGGGGAGGGGGGGTTGGTGAAGTTCTTCCTTCATTCAGCAGTAGCGGCCATCTTGTCTGTCCTCACCGCAGAACGATCCTTGCGAAAACGAGAAAAGCGAAGTAGTAGTAGTAGGAGGAGGAGGATGAGGCTCTATCAGGTCGTTTCTCTGTATCATTGAATCCTGCTGCTCTTGCGCTCTCGTCTTTTATTTCCTCCGTCGTTTTTCTCACTTCCGGCTTTTTCTCTTCATTTTACTCTTGTCTTTTTTCTCTATATATTTCCACACGCGTTATGTTCCTATGAGGCAATGCTACCGTCGTCGTCATAACCTTCCCTCATCATCTCTTGGTAGTGCGTATATGCTCGCCAGGATTGGTCGTCTGTACGTAACTTGCCTTTTTCTACTTGCTCGATGAGGAGGAGAGTGTGAGAAACTGCGGGAAATGTATATAGGAGAGAAAGAGAACTCTGGCTTGCAGTATAACGATCATTACCTCTGGCACACAGTGACAAGTGAGATCTTTTTTTCTTTCTCTCTCTCTCTTTATCTTTCTCTTGGCTGTAGGAAATAGCTGCAGATAAGACTGTCACATTCATTTTTATATTATGACGAATGGATCGCTTTTCTTTCTCGGGTAACTTGCCGAATTCAGTTGGCTAGATCATTACTGTGAGAAAGAAGAGAAGAGAAAATATACGAGTTTCTACTTTTTCATCTTGAATCTCCGCTTGGATAAATTGCAAGCTTTTATTTCTTCTCTGGGTTTCTGCTGAAATTAATTCGAATGATAAGCGATTGTTATCTTGTATTTATATTCTATCAATTTTATTATTTTTGTGAGTTATTTACTCAACTTAAGTAATGATGAAGTCAACAATATTCCAGTTTTATTTTTAATTTATTTTTCTTGTTTTTAACTAAAAAAGAACGTTTAAAAATATCAATATTGTTTCATTAGGTGATATCATTTTTATTTTTAATATCAAGTAAATGTCAATCGTAAGAAATTTTTGGTACTTTATTCTGATACATCACTGATATATTAACGCTGTTTGATCCATCTTTGATATAAGTAAACAACTACTAAGCAATTCAGTCTGACCACAAAAACACACACATCATCAACTTTTTCACCCCTCAACATTTATCCGATAAAAAGAAATCTTATTATCATGCAAGTGATATTAAAGGCTCTCGATCTTATATTATATACAAGATAAAATAGTGACAAAATAGTCCTCACATTAATAATATCTAGCTTGTCCAATCATCTTTGTCAGAGTCACACGTGCGTGCCAATGAAGAACTCAAATATAAAAGTAAAAGACATCACAAGCATATATTATATCAGAGACACGTTTCATTTCGATTTTGCTTTTTCGTTCAGCTCACTGGTCAGGATTCGAAGCATAAATACAAAAAAAAAAAAAGTAGAAACAGCTTGATACCGTTCTCTCTTCCCTTAACTGTGCTTATTTATTTTCTTCAGCTATACTTTTTTTTCTCTCTCTCATTTTTTTTATTATGCGCTAGATCTTCATAGCAAGTATGAGAAAGAGAGACCCTTGGATAAAGCAGAAATCGTAAAGGCTCCGAAAATATCCCGATAATACCCCCTCGAAGACGAATCCCGCGTTCTCAACATCAGGCATTTTTTTTTCCTCACTCAACTTCTTCCCCCGATATTTCTTTTTCTCCCACTCACCCTCCTGTTTCTTTTTGCACCGGACTCGCTCGCCCTGTCTTTCATATATATATATATATATATATATATAGCATATCGGACCAGCTCGTCTATGTGGAAATGCGATCACTTAGAGCCGGTCTCAAAGTATAATTCGGAGGAGGCAGCCGCTGCCGCCACCACCACCACAGAGTCGCTTCGGAGCTTGTGCTGCTGCTGCTTCTACGCTGTAGTGTAGGTATTACGGCCCCGTCCCGGCCGTGCTTCTTCCTTACCCCCCAGCCTCTTTTGCGCGTATATGTATGTGTGGCTCTCCATGGCCGCCCTTGGCTCGTATATTTTTTATTATTGCTCGCTGGAAGTTGCTTCCGCGGCTGACGCTCTCGCGGACCTCCTGTGTGAGTGCAGGAGGGATGGAAGTGGCAAGGGGTAGATATGGAAAAGAAGTAGGAGGAGGGGTTGTTCAGAGGGTGGGCGCTGCGGGATGGGAGTTCCCGACGGCTGACCGCTTTTCCTCGTCCTCCGCCTTCTAGCAAAAGCAGCAGCAGCAGCAGGTCGCAGAGGGTGGGGAGAGGGTTTCAGGAGGGATATTCCAAGGCATACATACAACACACACACAAGAGGGCGGGGGCATAAAGTCTGGGACTGCTGCTACTGCACCGCTATATCCTAGGCGGCGCTCGAGAGTAAAGTATAAGTATATATAGCAGCAGGAGCAGCTATGCGGGAATGGGGGCGCCTGGCATCGAGCTCTCCTAGACCTGCTCTCCAAGAGAAAGAGAGGCGAGCTGTTCGCGAGGAGTATAGGTATCGGTGTGTGGAAAGCGTAGTGGCGCCACCCGGAGCTTCTTCTTCTTCTTCCTCTCGTTTTATT
This sequence comes from Leptomastidea abnormis, assembly GCA_030522805.1. Classification (NCBI taxonomy): domain Eukaryota; kingdom Metazoa; phylum Arthropoda; class Insecta; order Hymenoptera; family Encyrtidae; genus Leptomastidea; species Leptomastidea abnormis. The sequence goes on from JAPYZE010000007.1 coordinate 63,796, forward strand.
GAGTGCGGACTGCTGGACGCGTTCGTCGTCCACTACTTTGGCCAAGCAGGCTAGGGCCGTACGTAAGGGCTCCTCATGTTTTTACATCAAGGCAATTTTTCCATCACGCCCCGCTGCTCTTCGAGAACATCGCTTTTCGGCCATTGCTTCGCTTCGCTTTCTTTCTCTCCCTATCTCTCTTTTTCTTTTTCGATACCTTGTATGTGTACAGATATACACAGTTGAGTGAGCTCGGACCGGCTGTGGCCACCACCACCGCCACCACCACCACTACCACCCTTCGCCAGAACATTCGCTGACCACCAGCAGTCCGGACTTTTTCCCCCTTCTCGGTTTCTTATATCCCGCCCAATCGCTTTTCGTTTTCTCATTTTTATTTCCTTGGACTAACACCAGTACCTACTAGTCGGCTGATGCTTTTTCACTGCTATTGCTGCTACTCGATGATGTGCCCAGGAGTGTGTTCGGTGGTCCGAGAGCAATAAGTATGTCTTTTGCCGTCTACGCGACTCGAAAACTCGACGAGGCGTAACGAGAAAATCATGCGGGATTACAGGGCTGAAGAGAGTATCTTCTACCGATGTTTTCTCTTTTTCTACCCCCTCCCCCCCCCCCAAAGACGCCTTTTGCTGCCTTTAAACGGTTTACATTACCGACTTTATACACCAATCGTTGATTATCATTCTCTTTTATCCAAGGTACACAAAACCTATTTCTTTTCCTTCTCGTGTGTCTCATTTTCGCTTTTTTTTTTGATGATCAGTAAAGCATATAGCTATCTTATCTTAGTTTTTTTTCAACTTTTGCAGTGCCATCACGTATTTTCGATATACTTTTTAGCTGTTTATAGATTGGACCATTTATTTTGTAATATGAGACAACAAACGTTCGTGAAATAATAAAAACGATCATAAAGATCGTGAGAAACGTTTTGTTTGTACGATACTTTGGATCGTTAAAAGACTAAGGTATAAAATATTAAGTAGTTTTAAAGCATCACATAAATTTTTTAATACTTAATAATAGAATAAGTAAATCAGATTTGTTTTTTTCTTAAATACTTTAATTATTAATTTTTAAGAAATAATTTTGAAAATGTATGATCATGAGAAAAAAAAATTTTAGAAGTATATCAACATTTTTAGCAAAAGTAAAAATAAGTTAAAGCTAAAATTAAGTTAAATGAATTCAAGTTAATAACGAGCTGCGAAAAATATAAAAACGGTACATCGACAAAATCAAAGCAGAAATATCTTGAAAGCTATCGTAGCAAATTAAATTTTGGTAAAAGATGTATCTAATGATATTCCTAGCCAAGTCTGGGCTTCAAGAGCAAATAACGAAAGACGAAAGATATATTCCCTCGGTGATTGGGTCGAAAAAGGGATGTAGAAGAAGATACGCCGCAGCAGCAGCAGCTGAGGTTTTGTAATGAACGAAGTCGAGAATATTGGCGTAGACTTAATTGAATGTGAAAATTGGTGCGCAAGAGCTCTGGAGAAAAGGGGATAGCGCCGCCAAGGGTGATGGAAAGACAGGCTGCAGTTTTATTAAATAGAGAAACCGAGAGAAGAGTATTAGAGTTTGGTGGGTCTTTGCTACCACAGCAGTAGTAACAGCAGTGCAAAACCGCAGCAGCAGCAGTAGCAGTGGAGGCTGGAAGAAGTAGCTGCTCATCGTCCGATGGAAAAGGTGGAAGGGGACAGTGCCGCATAGAACATAGAGCAAACGTTCTTGACTATTTTCTAGCGCTACCAAGGAGACGCGGTACTGGGGGTGGCTGTGCAGCAACGTCTGGATGCGAGATGGAGGTGGGAGTTAGGAAAAGCCAGCCCGTATAGTAGCAACAGCTAAAAGGGGTGGGCGGCACTGCAACCAGCCTCACATATATAGCTAAAGAGAGAGTTGGTGCAGTAAAGATTCGCCTCGTCGCGGTGCACTCCTTCCGGAAGGTCTCCAGCCGGGCACGGGTTGCGGTTGGTCCTCGACGTCACGCTGAAGATCGTGGATTGGTCTCTGGCAAGAAGCTTCCTCCTAGAAGAAGGAGGAGGAGAAGGAGGAGGCAGTATCGGCGGTGGTAGTGTTGCCTGAAGGTGGTAGGGGTAGCTTCTACGAACGCCCGGCGAGGTTACTCCTCGCTACCCCCTTGTGAATGTCCAGGCCCGCGTGCTCGGTGCCTATATAGCTACCACCGCGCCCTGGCAGAAGCGAGCAGCAGCATATAGTCCGCAAGACTTCATTATACGTTGACCTAAGAAAATCAGGCTGGCTGGCTGGCTGGCTGGCGTACTTGCCTCCTCCTCCTCCTACTCCTTCACCTCCTTCCTTCCTTCCTTTCTTTGCTGGCATGCGCTATCCGCCCTCTCGTCGTCCTTCGACTCGCTTCCCAGCCGCCCCCTTGCTCTACTTGCCCGGGGATGGCAGAAAGGGTGTGTGCGCTGCTGCTGCTGCTGCTATATGTAGTTGTGCCGGTGGTGGAGACGACGGCGAACAGCGAAACCAGGTGCCCACCCAACCGACCTACCCTCCATCCCCTTCCCCTTCTCAACTACGACCGATCTCTCGTCTCTCTGGCCGAGCTATTCGCCTCGTGCTCTCTTGCTTCAACCGACGGTAGTGTAACAGTGTGTAGCTCTCTACTGCTGCTGCTGCTGCAGTAAAAGAGAAAAAGCCGAGGGTTGGAGAGGAGGAGGAGGAAAGAAGGAGAAAGATGTGGGATGGGAAGGGAGAAAGAGAGAGAGCGGTGAGGGCGGTTAGGGGGGTAACTCATCGCTTATGGATACTGATGACTCGCGCAATGAACTCAGACCTCCTGTACGCGAGCAAGAGACGAGGTTTCGCCGGCGCTTTTCTCCTCGTCCCTCTCGCTTCTTTCTCTCTTACTCTTTCTGGGCTGCCGCCTCGTTCACTACTCGCTTGCTTCTTTCTCTCTCTCTCTCTCTCTCTTTTCACCCATCTCTCTCTCCTCTCATACTATCCGACGACGGTGGTACTCGGAGCGACCCTCTTTTGCTCGATTTCTCTATATATACTTCTCTCTCGCTCGGTCTACTGCTGCTGCTGCGAGATGCCTGGCGCTTCCTCGATGCCTCAGCCCCCCATGCTTTTCTTCGCTCCGTCAACAAGCAGCACTCAATAACGTTTTCCTTCCACGGATCTCTCTCTCTTTTTTTCTCTCTCCAGTAGACAAAAGGAAAACTGTATACTTTATCGGATTCGCTAAATCTCCATCGAATATCGCTTATACTCTATCTTACTCACTTTCTCTCTTCCTCACTCACTCACTCACTCACTTGCTTGCTTGCTTGCTCGATCCCTCTCTTTTTATACCAACATCCCTTCTTTCTTGATTGGCAAATTCTTATTCAGCTTAACTTCTTTAATGCGACGTTACGTTATTTTTCCAAGTTTCTTGCAAACATTTTTCTGCTTATTATTACAGCATCAATTTTAGTTTTTGAGAAAATGTTTTTGTTTAACGGTAAAAGATGAGGTAGATGGAATTTATACTTTTTTTATACTGTAGAAGAATTTTAAAATTCGTTTTTTGAATTTAAACGATAAAAATAAATAACCTTTACTTTTTAACTAAAACTATATATTTTTTTATATAGATTAAAGTTTAAACATTTAAAAATTTATTTTTATAAATTTTTTAAGTTAGAATTTGTTAAACTATTTTAAATCAAGTTACGTTTCAGAATGTTATTTTAAGAATTTGCATAAAAATTTTTTAGCGTTCATTTAAATAAAATTTAATATAGTAAAATGAGGTATTACATTTTTCCTTAAAGCCTGCATTCATTAAAAAAGAGATAAATAAGATTATAATTCTTTTTGTATATAATGTATTTTTCTTTAATATGTCCTGTAATCTTTTAAATTAAGGAAACGGAAATTACACCTCATCATTAAAGTATTATAATAAATATAATATAACTCAACGTAAATAGTTGAAGAATTATAATGTGTATAGAACAACTGAAGTGTAAAAATTTAATAATGGTTACAATGTTCTCACTTTTACGATCAAATAAAAATTCATGTTTTTTTAGATTTAAAACATTTAGATTGTATATTTTTGTTATACTAAAACTATTAGAAAATAATTTTTTTTTTGTTAATCAATATTTCAACATAATCTTTTCTAAACATATAAAATTTTTTTATCACAGTCTTTATTACATTCAATAATAGTACACAATTTAATATACTTTGCTCTTGATATCAAAGTATATCTCGAGAGAAAAAAAAGTCCGAAGTTGACTTTGCTAGAGCCTTACCTAAGCCAGGATACTTTCTCAAAGTAAATATATGTTTGTCGTATACATAAGTATTTCTCATACTTCTCTAGTCTTATTTCTTTCTTTTTTTTTTTTATTTTTATATTCCCCGGCTGGCCGACCATTCGTTTCTATTACCCCGCGTTAGGGGCGGCGCAGTCCGCGAGGCTAGATTTATTTTCACTCTGCAGATATTTTTTATGGTCCCGCGCGTGCTATAGACGAGCGTAACCAAGAGAAAAAGACGGGCAAAATAAGAGAGAGAGAGAAAGAAAAGGAGAGCGAAGAGTTTCTGGTTGCACGCGGGGTGCCCACCTCAAAAGAGAGAGAGCAGCATATATGTATACACGTACGGTTGCGCACGCGGCCAAACGGCCCGAGACTACTGCCTCGGTATAATAAACCCATAAACACCCCCGTGAGCGAGAGCCCCGATACATAAAATGTCGAGCACACATACACATGCACACGTGTGGATATGGACACGCTTGCCACCGGCCTCCACGACACGGCGGCCCTTTAGCACGGGGCGCGCGCTCCTCTCTCCTCTCTGCGCCATATCCACCAGCAGCATTACCACCCCCTCTGTACTACTCGACAAACGTTCTGGCCGCTACTATACTGTGTGCTGCTCCTTCACCCACTTTGATACAATTGACCGGAACCCCCGGACTTCATTAGGAATATCGTACCCACTTTTATGGATTTCTTTGTAATACATTAGTTTTCCTACTGCCCGTGACCAGTATCTTTCTCTTTCTTTCTTTCTTTCTTTTACTGACTCTCCCTATATAGTAACTTGTTTTTTTTTCTTTGTTGCTTTTGCCACGTCGTCAATCTTTTCAAACTGCTTTTTTTTCGCGGCGCGCGTGAGACGTTTTATGACTGTGATTCAAGATATAATTTTTTTTCTTTTTTTTATTGTATTTGCATTTAGCTAGGGTGTACTTGAACGAAAGGTATAGAAAAAAATGAGATATTAATTTTTATTATAAAATAAATTGTGGGTTTTATAACAATTAGGTAGTACTCAAAATTATTAGTAAAGTTATTAATAAAAGGATTGAGTTTTCAATTAAAAATTCACTGCAGTAAAATGTATGTATTGATAAATGAAAAAAAATGTATATTTTTTTTCTACTAAATTTATTAAAAATTATTAAATTTTTACATTTATTTATTTTTTAATAATTTATTAGTATAAATAGAAAAAAAAACATAATGGAACAGAAAAAACTCAAGGATAAGTTAGAATTTTATTTACATGTCTTTTTGACACTTATTAAAGTGCATTTTGACATGGAAGACCTCACTCGTAGATAGAAACTACAGAAATCAGGAATTGAACTCACAACCAGTGAATTTCAAAACCACCGCTCTATAAACTTATCCACTTGAAACCCTAGCTTCGTTTGAATTTCTTGATACAAAAATACTCAAATATACTTGATGTAAAGCTATTTAATTTTCAAATCTTACATTATCCATTTTGAAATAAATAAACAAAAAATCTACAAATACACAACTATTTAAATCTCATATTTTAATTATTTTACATTATTGATAAATGTATGTAGGCATCAAAATATCGTAAACTATCAGTCAAAAAAAAAAAAAAAATCATTTATATTTATACTCAGCAACGTATCTTAACGATGGCGACCTTGCAATTATACTCATACAACTTACACGAGCCGAAAAAAGAAAAGCACAAGTACAATATAAGAAGCTAGCCACTTCTTTACCACAATAGTATCTCAGTAGTGCCTTTATGTTTTAACTATAGTCCGTGGGAGCGTACAAACTTGTGGTTAAAAGAAAGGAGACACAAAAGAGAGAGCACTAGCTAAGAGGGATCCACTTGCAATCTCGTTGATTCCATTTTAGCTATGGAGAGAAGTCAGCAGAGGAGGAATCAGTAGGCTCACTTTTTCTTTCTAACTCGTTCGCCCGTGTAGCACAATGTACTTACCCACTTATACTACTACTATACTACTACCTACTACTGGCGCCATACGTATACGCTGCTGTTTCACGTGCATTTAAGCTCCGGCTCACTCTCTTACTCTCTTAACGTGTATACTAAGAGTATAGGAGAGAAAGAGAGAAGAGAGAGAGAGAGAGAGAGAGAACTTGGTCGCGCTCGCATCAAGGAAACAAACAGCCCGACTTGGTTCTCGGCGCCTCACGCGCGCTATGAATTAAACATGCTGATTAATAATTAACAAGTCGCCCGAGGAACGGCGGGTAAGAGTTGGGGGGGAGAGACTGAGAGAGATCTCGTTGTGCTACCGCTACTGAGTAGGCTCTGATACTGCCCCCCTCCCCTTCCCCCATGGAGCTTTCTTGCCGCTTGTTTGCACAATGGCATCTAGCTTTGCCTCTAATACCGCTACTGTTTCTTCTTCTTCTTTCTCTTCTTTTGCTACTATACTCTTGGTGGCTGAGATACTTGGTAAGGTTCGTGTTCTTCATGCAGAGAATCTTCTATACTAAACTTGACGCGCTGCGTAAGCTTGGTAGCTCTTATGATTTGCCTTCTCTACGTCAATAACGATAACAATGTTGGGGAGCCTATAACATATAACACTCTCGAAGTGAGTATGCCTATACAGTTAACTATATAGCCTGCTATTTTTGCATAATATGTTTGCTTATTATGCTTGCACGCACTTCCTTCGCCTATATGCTAACGCAAATTAAGTCTGGAGACTCTGTATATCGTTAGTTATGTGTTACGATTTCATGAAAAGTGAGAGTTTTATGTTTGATGGAATGTAGGTGTCTAATCATTTGATATTGATTGACGTTCAAATTATTGGTTTTCATTATTTTATTTTCAATTAACAGGAGAATTAGATAGTGATACAAAATTTTATTGAATTTTTTTATATTGATATAAATAAATAGTATCTACATAAATCACTAGATTATATTTGATCGTTTAAATGCAGATAAAACGAGTAATCGAGGAATATCGTTTAAGAGTAAATATTTCACCAGAGTCACATTAAATATTTGAAATAAAGATCAAATCAATTTGCTTCCTATATATCTCGTATTATAAATTCGCACGTACAGCTAAGCTAACACATAAGGGTATACATTATCGAAAAGGAAATGAATAAGTCGATGATAGGGTTGTATAAAAGAGAAATAAGAAGAAGTAGAAGAAGGTAGCTAGAAGGAGGGATTCTTGGGGGCGCGAAGAAACGCGTGAGCGTGAGGTACGAAGGGCACGAGTCACGAGAGCCGTGACGCGCTAGATGTACGGATTAATTAACGATAAGGCCTAATGAGCGGCAGGTGAGGCAAACACAGGTACACACACATACACACAACACCGGCCACCTATATGCCATCCTACCTTTTACATCCAAGACTCTTTTTCCTCTTTCTATCTTTCTCTGTGTGTGTACATGTATGTGCATCCCTGAAAAGTTCATCGAACAACTGCCGGCAAAATGCGCAAGTGCATCGCGTATACAAGTTACGGGCGAGCGCTTAGATGAAGCAGAAGAGATAGTCAGAAAGTACCTACACAGCTCTCCCCCCACTTGCTTGCAAGAAAGCAATTCTCTTGGCGCCTGAAATGTAATGCACGCGTATGGGTCTTACATGTAAGTGTGTATGAATGTATGTCTACGTGTTTGCGCCCTCATAATGAGAAGGAGAAAAATAAAAGAAAAAAAAAGAAAAAAGGAATGCCGGGGCAGAGAGTACACTGTTGTTGGCTGTTAATCCGATTACCTTATGGCTGATGGGTAGACTTGATCTGGCAAATATATCCGGGCTTAATTAATAATACCGTGGCGTTGAGTGTGGGTATGTATGTATGTGCAATCTTTATTCTACTGAAAATTAGCGATCACGTCAATGTTGTTGATGTAACGGCTGACTTAATCAATTGGAACATACATACTGTGTGTGTAAGTTATGTTAAGTCTCAGTTGTGTATAGAACAGATTTTTTCTTGTTGGCATACCAGGTATAAATTGTTACAATGTTAACGTATGCGTTTATACGTGTGTATAAATTGCCACGTCTTGTTTCATTGTATTTCAATAGGAGTAGTGCTAACGCAGTATTCGGGCGGGGTGATTTCTAGAGAAATCTAGTACCTTGGAACACCGAGGAGTGGACGCAAATGCAGCCTATCCGGGGTTGCATTTGCGGGGTTTTAGTCCCTGCCGGCCGTCGAAAGATGCTACGGATGCGCCGAGGCCAATTCATATTGACCACGTCTCATCTCTAGCTGATCTCGGCGTAACTGAGGGACACACCGGTACTTGACTGTCCGCGTACGGGATGACGGTACTGATGGTTGTGCTAAGCAATTTTTCCTATAACCACTATAAAAAATGAAAAAAAAAAAACTATTTGAATGAAACGTGTTATCATTGAGCTCAATTTATTCGATTCAAATAGTAGTCTATGAACATATTGTTCTCCAGCAGTAATTAATCAGGCTTTTTCTTCGTGAAAGAGGACATAATAAAAATAAAAGGAAGACAGCATTAAAAGTACGACAAAAAGGAAAAGAGAAAAAACTTGTGAGCAAAGAGTAAAAAAAAGGTAGATGGATAGAGAGAAAAAGAGATGGAAATGGAGATGGTTAGAAAGGATCAAAAAGTCACGTCCTGTGAATTGTGGGCCACGTGACAGAGGCGTGAGCAAGGCGCGACTACATATATACGCGCGCAATGGAACAATGCCATCTTAGTGCGCTGCTCTTCGAGGAGGAATGTCACACAGCCGCGCCACACCCATCTTCTCTCTTACCGATCACCGCACCATACCATAACCGTAAGAGAGAAAAAAAAGAAAGACATCAAACTGAAAAAAAAAATAAGAGAACTGATTCAGTCGTCGTAATGTGCCTATATGCGTGTGGGTTATACTGCTACTTTTGCTCGTATTTGGTTTTAACAATGACTTATCCTTTTGCTCATCATATTTATTTTTTATTTCACGCCTCCCTCCTTCCATTCTTGAATGATATTGCGATTCTTTGTACCTATACTCCTGCTTGAGTGTACGAGGAAGTGAGTCAGCTTAAAATTCATGCACGCAGAAAATTACATTGATCAATAAATTTATTGGTATATTGTACTTTATGTTGAAACTAGTGTTAATATAGTAGAAGAAAATTATTTGTATATATTTGGTAATGTTATTAAATACAAGACATTTAATTTTGTATTTTTTATTACTCGAATATGAAAATTTTTGCAAAAAATTGCTTGCATTTGGCTGTACGCATAAATGTGAATTGTTAATATATATTTTTGATTTTATTCAATTCAATAATTTTACAAAATTATTTGTTTAAATTGAATGAAAAAAGAAAAAAATTAAGAGTCATAGATTTATAATAACAATAAGCATATTAGTAACATTAGATCCTACTATTTTACTCTAACGATTTTATAGTGTACTCACAGTTAACCAAACGTGAGTCGTAGCACAAAACGGGCCACACAACGGGAGGTTTATAAGCCAAGTTATTTTCGACGCAGCTGAAGTAGTGGTAGATAGAGGTACGTGGGGTATAAGGAATGCGATATTACTTATACGTTACCTGCTCGTAACATATATACATATATATCTTTCTCCTTGCTCAGACTATACATATACGCACACGCATGTTTTCGTCTGCGTACCCGCAGAAAAAAAAAAGAACCAGACAAGCACACGCGTATATAGTGACGGTTGTTCGTCCATTGTGTGTGACAGAGCTCATCCAGTGGACCTGACCCTGTTTTTCACTAAAACGTATGAGAGTCGCATGCGTAACGAGCCAAGCTGTATACGTGCCGTAACGTAGCTTGAACGATAACCGCTTGCTGCACTACATTGCTGCTTAATATATACTAGCTGAAGCTAATTGCAAAGTGCACATTTTTATCCAGAAATCGACAAAAATCGGTTATAGAACAATAATGTACATTTATACAGCTAAAAGTGAAGGAAGGATAATGAAATACTCAATAATCAAATTTTTCATAAGAATAATACACTGCATGGCGGTTGCAAGAGATAAGACCGATATTAATTTCCATAGGTGAGAGGATATGGCAATGTATATGTCTCATTGAGCTGTAAGCGAGAGTACAGTGCGTTAAATTAGGTAAGCGAGCAATATATAAGTCTATTATAACGAATTTAAACGCATTATCCTTCCCGACCCATTATTTCGAGCATCGTAATTTATTTATCTGCTTGCTTACCAAAGTGAACTTCGTTGGTCTGCGGTGTGTATATAGTATAGAGCAAGAGTAAAGTTCTTGTCCCGCTTAAAAGGCACTTCTCTCGCGGGTATTTTCATAATAACGCAATAATCAGTCGAGGAAAGCGAAGGCAAGGTCAGCGGTGCTTACCCAAGGAAAAGGGGGAAAAAAAGAAGGCGCATAAAAATTGCGTGGAGGAAAAGGGAGTAAAAGAAAAATAAGAAGAGGAAGAAAAAGAAGAGATAGAGGTGGCAATGAGGAAAGAGTGCAGAGAGAGAGAGAGAGAGTCTCTCTTAGCCATTAAAGTTATCATCCGCGCTCGGCGGGGCAGTAACAATTAATAAGCGCTTTCGAGTAAGACGGCAGTGGAGCAGCTTACCTTATTCACGCTTCTTCTTCCTTTTCTTCTATATATGGATACTAGTCTGCTGGTTCTAACTGGAGGGAGACGGTTACGCAGACGGTGCTTCGTTTTTCCAGAAAAACGGACCCTACCTACTTTTATAGCTATATACATCTCACACACCCCTCTTTGCAACTGCAATACACCAGAGTCACGATGAGAGATCTCGTTCGCGCGATTACGCTATATCGTAATTACCGCGCAATTTGCGACCCTACGTCCTCCGCCCCAGAAGAAGAAGACGAAGAAGTAGTAGTAATAATAAGGAGCGGAGCTACCGTTCCCAGGGGGCGGGTGCTCTGAAACATCGCGAAGAAGCCATTGCTGCAGTGTAATAGTCGGTGTGACACGGCTTTATAATGACGAAGACGACGACTTGGTGGTTTCTTCGGGGAAGGTATAGGGTATATATACTTGTATAAGAGGGTCAAAATGCAGCCGTTCTACAAGTACTGCGCAAGTTGCATATACAAGCTGCACCCTATATACCTCTTCCTCATCGTCTTTTGTATTATATACTGCAGCTTATAGTATCATCGAGCGTAGCAGAAGGCAATAAAGATTATCGCTATGTCAGGGGGTGTAAGAACGGGTGTTAGCTCGTTACACGCCTTTCCCTCTTATACATATATCTACTTCTGCCTGCGGCATGAACTATACTGCCTCATCGGTGCACCCTGTATGTAGTGCATCTATTGGAGTTGTGCGTATATAAGATATAGGGCTATACGTACTGTGACTGTGCGTGCGCGACCTGGTATGTGTATATATACCTAGATGTTTGGCGTCGAGAAGCTCTTATTATATTGCGCCGCTGCAATTAAAGAAGGAAGCCCAGAAATTAGCGGGGGCGCCGGTGAGCTGGGTTTGAGCCTCCTTATATACACCCGGACTATACGCGCACACACACTTTGTGTAAGCGGAGAGCCTTGCAGCACATACTACATCCGTCGGCTTCGCGAGAACGAGGAGACCGAAGGATCGAGCAAAGCTGGAAAGAGCGGAAGGGACACATGGAGTTAAAGTAAGAGAGAAAAGAGTTGGAGGTAGAGGAGAAGCAAGCAAGAGAGAGTGTGAGTAGGTAGGCGCACAGAAAAGGAAAAGCTCAAGCCGCAAGCAAGAGAGTGAGCCCTAAAGTGGGAGAGATAGCTCTGAATATGCATGGGCTACTGCAGCAGCAACGACGACGACGTGGCCCATGGGGACAAGGAAAGCGGTAGATAAGGGAGTCGCTGCTACTATACTGCTACCGCGACTTATTTTTCCTGCCAGCTACTCCGGAATTTTTTTTTGTCTTCTCAGCTTATTTTATTTCGGCGCTAACTACCCGGTCTGTAGAAGAACAGGAAGAAGAGGAAAAACAAGACGCGAAGATGCAATTCTCTTGGATGTGGTTCCTGCACCTTTACCTTGTGTGAATAGAAGCTCTATACTATTTTTACTTTTCGACAAATATTTCCTTTATTTTCTTTTTGTACTCGAGCTTTAGTCCGTATAGCCTAAGGACTCTTTGTTTTTGCTCCTGCAAAATTGAGTTTCGCGCCAGAGAGTCTTCAATTACATTTTTGCGCAGAGGCGCTTATTCGGGCTTTATGGCTTCTTTGAATATGAAACTTCTTAAGACCCTCCAATGATCTTGCTGTAACTTAAGACTTATGTCGGCTGCATTTGGGTATTTAAAACATTGTCTGGAGCTTCTAAGATTAAGCAGCTGGTTTATAGCAACCTTTTATTATCGTTTATTATACTTTATTACAAATTTTTGTAATTGTTCAAATATACATCAGCAATGAATTAAATTTTTTATTTCATATTTCTGTATTACATTAGAATCATAAAGTTCAATATTTTACAACGTCGATAAGATAAATTCTCAGCTGCGCATTGGTCTTTTAAAAGTACGTTATATTTACCCAAAGAAGTTTAATCTCATGATCTACCTGATCAAAATCTAGCGATGTGAAGCCAAAAGTCGTTGTCAGCTGGTCATTCACAACATTATAAAACGCCGGGCACGCGGTCGTCGTCTTTTAGGAAAGTCACAGACAGAAGAAAACGTTTGTATAAAAGTAAGAAAGAGAGAGAGAGAGAGAGAAACATATAAAAATCATCAGGCTAAACAATTAGTATGCGCCCGCGGTCTTCTCTCTCAGGACGAGTGCGCGTGCGGGTGCGCTTATATACGTCCGTGTCTGTCCTTTCCTGTGTGTGTTCACAAGAGCTGCAGGAACTACTTCCTTTTTTTCTCTCTTACCCACGGCCGATTATCGATCAAAAAGCTCATGAATATTCATAGATGACACCAGGGATGAGGAGCGGTAAAAAAAAGTGAGGGGAGGGGAGAAAGCTGGGCTCTTTCGAAGTACTTTTGTGGGAGCGTATTTGGGCTGAAACAACCAACGCAGTCCAACGCAAATCGTTGGGCCGTAGATGTCAGGTAGGATGTAAGTTTTTTCCCTTGGATTTATCCAAAACTTTACTTCTTTTTCAGTCTTCAGATGTAACTTTGTACAGATCATTTCCAGATTTGTTTTCTTAGTCTTTCTTTTTTAGAGATGTAAAATTACAAAACTTTTAATTAATTTAATCCTCTGGAGTTTATTAAGTTTGCAACTATTGATATAGCAATTTCTTTTTAAATTAGATAAAAATATGATTTTGTAAATATTGTAAAAAATCAAATTCATCAATTTAGATACATTCATCTACACTTCATAATGTAACATTTTAATAATCATTCAGATTTATTCAGATTTTAAATATATCTACATAATCGAGTATTAAAATAGTTGCAAGCTATATCTGGAAATGTACTTCAGTCGCTATTCCACTCGACAAAACGCGATACATCTCGTCTTCCATAAAAACGGTGCTGCACTGAATGAGTCGCGTGGAAAAAGCAGGATGGAAAACGAGGAAAAATAGTATAGCGAACAAGGAGAGCAACAAGCTGGCAAATCAGCAACGGACAGCAACAGCAGCGACGGTATAACGAGATAGAAGATCAACGCGGCGAACGGAAGTGAAAGAGCGAGTTTGTGCGCGCGTGCTCGAGAGTTCCGCATCTACTCTGCTCGCTCAACTCTCTCTCCCTCTTTTTTTTTCTCTCTCTTGTGTGCGACCACCGGGCCTTGCTGACGTTTGCTGCTGAGTAGGCCCCGCGTATATATAAGTCGACCGCGTGTCGGCCTGTATAACAGCGGTGGCGTCGCGGCCCGGCGCGTATATAGCGAGAAAAAGAGAACGCGCTGCTGGCTGTGTTACAGCCAGGGCACAGGAAGGAAATGCGAAATAAATATAGCAGCGGCGAAGCACCCTGGGGATTGCCGTTCTTGATTGTACTTGTGTGTCCGTGTGTGTGTATGTGTCTTTATATTTGCTACACAAAGTTACAAGGTTTGTATGTGTGTGTGCGTGTCCAGCGAAAGAGCGAGGCTTGAAAACTGGACGCTCGCGGACTGTACTACTACTACTACTGCAAGCACACGCTGTAATAGAGGCAGGCTAGTCCGGCCAGAAAGATACATATTTTTAAATATTTTAGTCACGCTCCGCAATCGCCTCGTCACACAGCCTTGCCACCTACCTACTCTCTTCTTGCCTACTGCCCATTACAAGCCTAATATCCACCTTTCTGCTCCTCGCCCCTCCCTTCCCCCCTAACTTTACCTCCCTTCTACCCAGCCGCCCATTTTCCCCCTTTTCTCTCTTTTTTTTCTGCTTGTGATGTATGTTTGAGAATAAAGAAAAAAAAAGGAAAAAAAAAATTTAAAAAACGAGGGAATGATTATAAAAGACAAAAGTAACGCTCTCATAGCGACACTATGCTCTTTTGTACTTCTTTTAGGACAATCTCTGCATGTGCGCTAATTTCTCAGGGTTGACACGGATGCTTGCTAGTTTTATTTGGCCTAGATGTGGATGTGGTGTAAATCTGCGACAGTAACTAATGATATCTAATGACAGGAAACGTGTATGCGTATAGTTAGATACTAAAGCGTCAATGCATTAATTGTAAAAAGCCTATATGATTAAGTGCGCGTTGTATAGAGAAAAAAAACTTTGATGAAAGAATGAACATTTTTGAAAATAAAAGAGCAAAATAAAAGGACTGACTGGCTGTTATGTTTTTAGAGATAAGATTACCTAATTTCTCGAACCCCCCCTTTTTTTCATTGTACAATTATCTTTTAAAAAAAGGAAATGCCTACGTGAGAAACAGTTGTGTTTTTTATCGCTCTATCGGTGTATAATGCTGGTCATTGCAATGAATTATTTTCCGAGCAACATTTATTTCTATTTCAAAAGTAATTCAAAGGTATATTTGTTTCATGTAATACAGTCATTTTAATTGACATATTTATCATAAAAATAAAAAATTGTATCTTTATTTAAATTTATTAAAAAAACTTTTTATTTTAAGAATAAAAATAAATTTTATAGTAAACAATTTTTTTTAATAAAACAAATAATGATAAATACTTTGTATAATAATATTTGATTTGTAATAATAAATCAGTGGGCTAGAAGTAATAATCGTAAGAGCTGTAAAGACAAACGTATAGCCTTGCACCAACTTGTCAGCGCCCTCATATGCGTAATTTATTAATAAAATTCCAAAGCCCCATAAGAAGAAGTAGGAGGAGAAAAAGAAAAAGAAAAAGAAGGCAAAGGATCAAGAAGGAGAGGAATGCGTGCTCTTTTATGCATTCATGCACACACACACACGTACATCGGAGCATATAGCATAGCTTTGCTTGGCTTTAATTTCCGGCAATTTTATCGTTCGCCAAGCGAAGTCTTTCTCCGATATAAACACGTGCGCTTAGATCAAGAAGTAAGGGAGGAAGATCTTCGGAACTGCAGGTATATAATATATATAATACCAGAAGGTGTGTGATTTAAGCACGTCCGTGATTTAAGAGTGCGGGAGGAGTGCACTCGCGCGCGAGCCAAGCGTTAAAGTCGAGTAATTCGCGCTGCGAGCTGCGCGCCACGTAATGAAAGTATGCTTATATTACCTGAGAATCATTATCATATTTGAGGTAATCGATTCACGTAACGCCGTTTACGTTTTTTGCATTCGAGACTTAAAAGATCCCCCACCTTGCTTTGAGCTGACGAGAAATATATAAGCTTGATGAGTCGATGTTAGAGTGAAGAAGAGGGAGGTTAGAAGAGAGAGAAAGTAAGAGTGTATGCTGCTGTGGTTTATACATGCGAGATTGGATTCTTATCTCGGTTGTATAATGACGGGAATCGATTGTTTCGACGAAACTACTGTATTGCATTAGTGTGGGATGTCTATCCTTAATTGATTATACTTAATAAGGTATTCTGATCAAAGTATCTTTGTTTTTAAAAATGTTTAATGATTATTGGCTATTAAAATAATTGATTTTATTATATTTATAAAATTGAGTTTTGATGTTTATTTTTTCATTCTTTAATATTGCAATATTTATTAATTCAGTAATGTGTGTAACGACAACAACAAATATGACAACGATATTTACGTTGTAAACTTGAAGCATTTGGATGTAGGTACATTTGCAAGGCAACAAGGTTTTTAAAAACTTTTTGTTTAGGTTAGCGGATTCTTCATTTATTTGGAAAAACGACGGCGTGTGTGTGTATGTTGTGTGCATTTCTTAAAAATATAAAACGAAATAACGATGTTGATGCTGCTGGTGCTGCGGTATTTTCTATTTGGAGTGCATAAGTAATTGGTAGCGTTGATACACATTTTCTAGAGAAAGAGATGGAAGAGGTGGATGTTTTAAATTTAATTTCGGGTAGAAAGGTACCGGTGTACGGGTTTCAGGAGCTACGTTAAAATAACAGTGATATTCTGTATACACGCCAGTCTGCTAAATGAGTTCAAAATGCAGATAAAACCAGCTTCGTGATTTATGTACCCACGTAAACCAAACAGACAACGAGGGAATGGGGGAGGAATGGGGGGAGGGGATGGGTGGAAGAGGAGAGACAGAGAGCAAAACATAAAGAGGAGCTTTTTCGTTTTTTTCCCTTTTTTTCGACAAAAGAAGAACAACACGCAAAAGTTAAAAAATACGGAGAAAACGAAGAGGGAATGAGAGAAAACGAGTAAAAAATGAAATTCTCGGATATACACCGGGAGAGAGTGAGAGAAAATGGAAGTTACGAAGCTTAGACACAGATTTAACGAGTAGACGCGTCATTAGAGGTGACAGTAAAGGAGGTAGAAGTGTCGGTATATAACCCGAGTGGAAAGGGACGTGGAAAAAAAAAGAGAAAAAGTCCAGAGAAGCTGGGAGATAGGAGGGGTGGAGATGGAAGCAAGGGGGCATCTCTAGCTGATGGTTTCGACCCGAAAGCGTTCGTCTCTGAAGTGTATAAGAGAAGAAGAAGAGGGATTGCGAGAATGAGAAACAGAGGAACGACGACGACGACGAAGAGCAGGCCAGCAGGGTCGAAAGAACCGGGGCTAAGGGGTAAGAGAGAGAGAGAGAGAGAGAGAAATAAGAAGAGAAGGCAAAGTGTACTGTATAGCACGGTACACAGAAACGCCGGTGGAAATGAAGGCTCGGTGCCCGGAAAAATGCGGAGCTTCGTCTCCCCGCATACATTTCCATACATCAGAACCGAACTCCTGGTTTTCTAGAACGAGAGAGAGAAAGAGACTGGCAAGAGCGAAAGAGTGAGACCCCCCCCCCCCCCTCAACCACCAACCCACTACCTTGCTCTTCCCTTTCTTCTTCTCTCTTTCAGTCAAACCTCGGCTGTGACGACGACGAGGACGACTTTGGCGATGAAGAGAGGCCGGAAGAGCGCGAGGAAAACGATGTCGCCCAGATCCTCATTCCTCTTCTTTCCTTCCCTACCTAGGCCCCCAAACCTTACCCCAACTGAGGATAAGAGGGTCACCGGAATAGATTCAGCTAATTAAACGGGCAAAAACCACGAATTAATTATTTGGCCTTACTTCTGCTTTTGCTTCTTCCAGCTCTCTCTGCTACTGCAATCTCTCTTACTGTTTGACGTAGCAGTTGATTCTCGATTTCTCAATGGTGATGCCAACCTGACAACGTCAACGTCGTTTTGTTCGTTGTTGTTTTTCTTGTGCCCACTCTGTAAACATCAATGTCTTTTGCAAAACAACAAAAATGTCAATGTACAAATGGCATATGGCTATGTGGTATTTGGTTTAGATGGAGAGTTACGAGAGAGAAAGAGCGCATGAGCGCGTTTGTATTAATTAACAAAGAGCTTCTCTTTAGGTCTCTCTCTTTTTCTCTCTATCTACTACTACTACCACGTGTAAGAATTTATGCAGAAAACACTTAATTGGGTTATTGGTATTCAAAATTTGTACAGCGGATTACATTGCGGTGAGACTTAAGAATTCAAATTTATTCTTTCGGAAATGCGAGGGAGAAGGATGGTGGTGATGTTGGTAAGGGGCCGAAAACATTGAAAAGTTCTAAATTAAAAAAGAATCGCATTCTGAAAGAAAGAGAGTGCTCAAATCTCGGCTCATCGACAAGATAAATCATAAGATGCTCTGTGTATATATTGTGTAATATTCAAATGAGTTAATCCGCTTAATATGTTCGTGTACGCTTGATTTTAACTTTATTAGTACGTTGAAAAATATAAAATAATTATAATTACAAACATTCGTTAGTAAATCTCGCTATTCTTCTTAATTTCAAGCATAAATTATAAATTGTTTTAAGGTTTTAAGGGTCGAGCTATAAAATAAACATTCATTACGTCAACACTAAAATTTATTTTGATGCACCACATTCAAATGGTATATACCTATCGTGTAGCTAGAAATACCAAGTCAAATAAAAAGAAAAAGAATTACGAGAGAAAAGCAAGTCAAAGCTGTGATCAAACAACTGTGGTTGAAGAAAGATGGATTAAGGGTGGCTCAAGTGAAAGGAAGAAAAAAAAGGAAAGCGAAAAATAAAAGCTCTGCCATCTTTCTTACGCCTTACGCAGGAAAGGAGAGCAGTAAAAAAATGTGGATAACTCTTTATTCTATCTCTCGGCCTACTACTGCTACTACTACTACTACTACTACTAGCTGTGTGCACGAAATGATGGACTTTTTTTTCTCTCTTACCACATTTCCTAAAGCCTTCAGTGACGCGTCAAGTGTTTGCAGGTCGCTTGAAAGCTCTTGAAAGATAGAAGCTTGCGACTCTTCGAATGTGTCTATCGAGGGATAACGTGTGCGATGGTAAGACCAATGGATATATATACGAAAGCTTGAAATGCAGATTCTTTGGCTTTGAGATTGTTTTCCCTCTTTTTTTTTCTCGATTCTATCTTTAGTACGCAATTTGACTTTTTCTCATTCCATTGAGCTTGCACAGTATTTTTCTAGTCATGCGACTCACCAAATCACACAACTATATAGAGATAAATTGAATTTTGAAAAAAGTTATGTAACTTTAATTTTTGATGGGTGGATTTAAATATACTGATCAATCGATCAATACTCATATTAATATCAGAAATAAACTTTTGACATTTATTAGAAATAATACACAACGAAGAAACCACAAAATCAAAGAAAATTAAAATTGAACACTACATTACACGTTAAATTTGCGGAAGTATAACTACCGAAGAATCAATCATCCCAATTGACTGGAGTACAGTAATAAGAAAGATCGTTGAGTCAGACTATATAGAAGCAGTGAGACTCATTAGGTTTATTCACCGCGTTAACTCTGTGGCTTTTGCCGACAATAGAAATCCCAGCGTGTGTGTCAATAAGCCGTGTTATATACGAGGGGTGAGTCGAACGGACGACCGAATCTTCGCGTAAACAAGGGGGGTGGCTAGCCTGCCAGCTCTTTTCTCGTGTTGTTCGAGTAGCGTATATATTTATGATATTACAAGAGAAGGTACACGCAAGAAAAAAGAGAAAATAGAGAAAGAGAGTCAGAGAAGAAGAGAGAAAGCTGTAGCGACGCGTCATTGCCGGCCGGGGCCGCGTGATCGATGGCAATGCCCGTTATCTCCTCCCACCTCCTCATCCCCCTTACCTTCACCTCCTCCTCCTTCTCCTCCTCTTTTTCTACCTCCCACACAACATCCCTGCCCTTCTCTCTCTCAAGCAATTCATCATCTCCGTCTGTTTTTCACTTACTTTATATGCAACGTATTCCATAATTTTTATTCAGCCAAGCTATGCTATATAACGCTCTCACTCACTTCGCCTACTCCACTCGTCTCTTTCCACTTGCTAAGCCACCCTCTGCCTACTTTTCTCTCTCTCTCTCCCTCTCTTTTGATATACTTTTCTTCTTTCTCTACTTACGTACCTCGCTTAGCCGTTCTTTCCCATCCACCACCACTACCCCTCTTTACTTTCCTCTTTACTTTTCCTCTTCGACATTTTGTTATTTCTCTTTTTTTTTGTCTTCTTTTTTTTTTTTTAACTTTTCCAGATCTTCCTTTTCTTAGATACTTAAAAACTGTATAAGAGGCGAGACTCGCATACCGTCCTTCTTCTCCTCCTTCTCAAATCTTATTATCTTACTCCAAACTTTTTTTTTTGTTCTTATACTTAAAAAAGAACAATAAAACTTTCAATTTATGTAAGTACAAAGTACAGAAAAGCCATGTGGAAGGTTAAATAAAAGGCAATTGTCGAATCGGTACTGCGTGAAAGTGGCAAATGCAACTTCGAAAACAATTTTTTTATTTTTTAAACAAAATTAAACATATCGAAACTTTGCGGACATTCAATTTTAAAAAGTCTGTTTTTCAAAGGAGCTGGTCTTGTTGGATATCCGATAATTCTTAATTTTACAAAGTTTAATGATATTATGTTAAAATAGTAAAAGTAATCGAATTCAAAAAAAGTTGTCATCTCACTACGCTTTCATCTTACAAGCAAAGTATAGAAAGTAATTTTTTTTTCTTTCTTGCAAAGAAGTAACTTCTCGACAGATGAAAACTTATTTTCGTACATAGTCTTTTCGAGTGAAAAATGTATCTCTTCGTACACATCTGGATTACGCAGCTTGTGCTTGTCGCAATCCATACATATGCTAAAGAATTCCCGATGTAGATCGCGAGTGAGCGAGCGGCCAACCAAGCGACTGTGTTTGTCCGGTCAGTTTGATTTATCGGCATCAAAATCGACCGCTCTAAATTTCAGGGAAAATATGTTTCCACCATCTCTTGCTCTCCAAGAGAGAGCGAATGAAAGAGAGAGAGAGAGAGAGAGAGAGAGAGAACTGCCCGTCCAGGATTTCCATAAAATGAATTATTAGACAGTCCGGCCTATCCGTGCTATGTATAATATATGTTTTACTTTTTTTTTTAAATTAAGAAATGTTGTAAGTGTTACATGTTTTAAAATTGTCATTGACATTTTGTCAATAATTTAAATATTTTTTTTCCGGAATGAACTATTTATATTTCCTGTATTAAAAATTAATACTTTATTTTTTAAAGTAACATCTAAAGACCAATTAATAAAATAAAAATTTATACAAACTTTCAAGTTACCATTGATATCATAATTTAATAGTCATTACTTACAAATATAGATAATATATCTCAAAGCTTAAGAGAGCAAAAAGAAGAAAGTAAGCAAGTGTATGTAAGATGTAAGCTTTAAATAAAAGCTTGAAATAAATATCAATAAAGTGTCTCTGCTCTTTCTTTGGAAACTTTACAAGAGAGAAAGCAGCGAATGAGAGAGAGTGTAGGCAATTATTTTTGTGAAAACAAGCGCATCAAGACAAATAATTAACGATGAAAAAAAAGTCTGTGAAATAGCCTTACCGATATCAAAAGAAGTGTATACGTAACTCAAAAGCGTAAAAACGATGTCGTGGTTGCTAAGGAATTGGACGAAGTGTTAGCAAACATACGAAACCAATTCTCATCAAAGTCAGTTCACCAGATCATAACGAAGAGAGAAAAGAATCGAGCAACGAGAAAGAAGAAGAAAGATACAGTAGGTATAAAAAAAAGTATGAAAAGGATTTGGAAACACACACCTTGCCCTGAGAAGCAGGTGTCAAGAGGGCCCAAGCCTCTCGGTCCGTCACAAAATGCTGCGGCAATAAGTATACAACACACTGCGGAAGGGCATCCTATAAACTAAACGAAATACGAGCATTGGAGAATGTATTAGTGTAGAGAAGCTCTTGACAGGGCATGGACCTTACGTCGGGGAAGCAACAACAAGTAGCTAGAGAAAGAGAACCACGGACCCATAAACAGCGTGACCTCCGATCGCGATATGATCTGGAGGAAGAAAGCCTCGAGTACCTATATAGTCCGATATGTTCCGTCGGTATAGAGCCCACGTCCAGCCTATATAAGTAAATGTGTGTGTATGTATATAACAGGGCGGTGCAGGGAGTTGCTCCGACCGTGACTGGAAGCCATTGCCTGGGCATGCTCGAGTGGCCTCGGCCACAGCAAGCGAGTATAGCCTGCTGGTGTGTGCAGCAAGCCGATGATGACTGTTGTAGGTACGTGTGTAATACTGCTGGACTGTGTGCTACAGGAGGTGTAACGAGCTCTCGGGAACTCCGTGGAGCTTACCAAGACCGTGGCATTGCCGTTACGCCGATTACAACCCCCTTACCTGAAGGTGTATATACCAAGTCTTCACTCCTCTTATTTCCCCTTGCTTCTACACACTTGTATGTTTGTGTGTACCAAGAACCGCAACTTTTCGTTACATACACGCAACTGGAATAATGTTTTATTGCTGCGGCTATATAGACGCCTTTTTCCAATACCCCTACTGCTCATTATGCCCTAATTAACTTGGCTACCAATGTATGTGCTATTGTGAATGTGTTTTTTTTTGCAATATTGCTTTTTATTTTTATTTTAGTTTAATATATATTTTTTTGTATTGAAGTTCTGATTTTAATCTTTTTCTAAAAATTGTGCATTTAGTTGAACAGTGTACTTTATTGATGGTACTTTAATCGATGTTTTTTTTAACACTTATTACATTTTAAATTTATGTTAAGAATTTTATTCAATAAAATATAATGTGATACATGAACGATAACATATTTCTTATATGCATATTACAGTGATAATTCAAGATAGTTTGACGCTCAAGACGAAGTTTCAAACTTTATAGTAGACCAATTTTCACTGTCAGTTTTTGAAAAATAAGGTTGACCCATAACAGACCCTCTTCTCGTGCATATTACAAACACCTCTCAGCTATATTATTATTTATAATAAGGCCACAAACTTAAAGTAAAAACGAACTCTTGCAAAGTTAGTAATGTACACCTAAAATATAAAGAAAAGAGTTCGCAAGTTTTCAAGGAGTAATGGCAAAAAAAAAAAAAAAAATAAAAAAAATTGTTCACGCAGCAAAAGCAAGATCGTCAAGATTTTACGAGGCTCGGCGCGTAAAGTGCCTGTCAATTTTTTTCTCTCTCTCGCTTTCACGGCACGTGCTGCTCTTTTTATTTTTCTCTTTCTCTCCTGTGGAGCTGCACGATGCTGCTGTGTGTCTTGGCTATTTCGCGCGCTCGCGCAGGTGAAGGCGCCACGCAGGTGGAGCGTAAGGAGAACGAGCAGTGCCCAGTGCCGGCGGCTTTGACCTCGACAAGCAACAAGAGAGAGAGAGAGAGAAGAAAGAGAGCCTATTATTTCGGTGAAGCGAGGATGGACTCCGTAACGGATCGGCGAGTCCCGGCCAGCTGGCCTTTTTATTTCGATGTGGTATAAGACATGTGAATCGGCGAGAGGTGACTCTTCGTGCTGCTATATATGACGAGAAAGAGAGAGCTTTTTGATAATGTATTTTTTAATTGTTTGGGATGGAACGTTGTTTGTCATACAACAGTAACGGATATAATGCTAAAAATTTGAAAAGCTACCCGTCGATCATCAAATGGGATAATTGTAATTTGAAATCAAGAGTCAAATCATGTTTATATATCAAAAGAAAACAATTTCAATTTTAAATTTAAAATATTTCTTTAAATTTTGGGTACATATTTATTTTTATTGCAGGTATGTTACTTTTTAATAAAATAAGAGTCAATCATACAATGCTTACATTTATGTATTTTTTACATTTCAGATGTTATAACTTAAAATATGAAAAGAGTTGTATACTAGGAAAAAAAAATCAAAAAATAAAGTTGAATGAACAATTACAATTTTTATTAACAACTATTCACAAATTATTGATACAATTTGAATTCCACATGATTTTAAACCATAATAAGAAAAACAGCAACTTATTACAAAACTAACATTTTATTTATGAAGAAGAGATAGCACACAAAGAAACATACTATTTTATGGTCAACAGTAATACTTTTTTTTTATGACGACCAATCCTAAATTATTATCAGATCATTTAATAGCTCACTAAAGAAAAGTACCTTATTTATTAGCTATTCGCTTTGCAAGATAAGTAATTTACAATTAAAATCCGATAAAAATTATTAAAAAAAGAAATAATTAATCAAAACAATTGCAGGTGGATAATATCCAAGGGTAATAGCGTAAGTGATTTTTATGCACAGTGTGCTTACCTACCGATAGAGCTTTAGCAAAGCTTCAGCATAAGAAGCGTAAAATGCCCGACTGAGCTTTCACAATAGCTCAGAGAGCTTTCAGAGCGTAAGCAGCGCCTCCGCATTGACTATCGCAAGCTCCCTCCTGTTGCAAGCATTTGGAACTACAGTTTCACGTGGTGAGTTACGCAGCTTAAATCCTGCATTATCGGCATTATCACTTTTCTAACATATACTTGACTTATTTTTGTCTGGTGAATATTTTGATAATTATATTGATTTTATTATATGACGTAGAATAAGATTGTAATTTTATAAGTTTTACATTTTGCGAAATTATCACTATTTTCAAAAAATTTTTATCATTGAATACAATGTGGTTAATTGCTGAAATGGCTGAGTCTCTGTAAAGAGTGAATCAATTTTATCGTTGCAGAGTTATTTAGGACACAGGATTCTTGATTCAGTAAAATTTCAATGAATACCAAACAATTTGACTGACATATATTTTTTTTATCATTTTATTTATTTATCTTTTTATAATTGAATTATATTTCAAAGTATTAAATAATAATTAGCAATATAAAAATTAAATTTTCCTAAGTGTTAAAAATTCTTAAAATAGAATTAAACACAACACCTTTAATTGTTAATAGGTACACATAAAGACCTAAAAAAAGGAACAAAGCTTAAAAAGTCACATAGGTTGTATAATTTCTGACTAAAGTCATGTGGGTGTGATAGGTTGATAGGTAGAGGCTATAAGGGCCTGAAGGGAAAGAACCAAGTATAGTTTCTTTGTGGCGAAGATATATTATATCCATACGTTTTTACGCTTTTTGTCACGTAGTCGACGACGCCTCTCATATACGTGAGTCGCTCTCGTGTCTGGTGCGTGAACGTCGTTGCAGGGAGAGAGAGAGATCGTAGCTATCCGATCGCGCGAGTCAGAAAAAGAGAAGCAAGGGAGTGTTGGTGGTAATGGAGTATAGGCCGGGAAACAACGTCGGTTTGAGACGGAGGGACGAGCAGAAGCAGCAGTAAGCAGCGTGCCACTGTCATACCAATTAATCGTCGGGAGATCGCTATCGGCTTGGGATACGCTTTCCGTCGTGCGCTAGCAGCAGCAGCAACAGCGTCATTTGCCTTGCCTATATGTACGTACATACATATATATACCTTCTCATCGTCAAAAGAAAAAGAACGGCCGAGTTACGCTCGTGCGCCCTGCTGCAAAGGTATATGAAGAGAAGATAACCCATTCGGTTTGCCCTCGTGGTGTTATTAACAGAGAATTCCCTTTTACGCGCGTTGCGTGTGTGTGTGTGTGTGTGTGTGTGTGTGTGTGTGCATGTGTGTGTTTCTGCGCTCCGGGAACTCTACAAAGATAAACTATACGATGAGTAGTAGTAGTAGTAGAATGCACTCGCGGTGAAATTAGCCAGAGCAGCCGTTGCACTTGCGAGTGTTTATATGTATGTACTTGTGGAGAGAAAGACGAGCTTCACGCTTTCGGATTCCACTGATGGAGAAGGAGTAGACACCACACTCTGGCTGCAGCTGCCGCAACGGATCGCCGATATATAGAAGCGCGTATACTATAAAAGTAATAAAGAAAACAGACTGACTGTTCGTTTGAGCTGTGGATGTTAGTATCTGCGAGCTGTTCGTTTTAGCACTGAACACACTTGGGATTGTTTGTTGTAAATTACGAGCTCCTGCGTGCTTTTTGACTGTTTGATGAATAGGAAAGCTAAGATAAACTTTGCCATGAATTTATTCAAAATTAAAAGAAAAAATATGATTTAATGCATTAAAAATTCTTGTCTATATCTTACAAAAAAGAATGTAGATGACAATAAAATTTGAAAAGAAAAAATCGATGAAGAAATTAACATGCACTTGTCTCCTTATTCAACTTGTATTTGCCCTTTTATTATTTTGACATTTACGTATAATCTTATACATACTTGTGTCTGGGATTTTATCGTGCATATATCTGTTTAGGCAGTGTGTTTTTTATATAGATGACGCATGGGGTGTATCTCGTTCAGTATTCCAAGTCAGTCCAAAGAGACTCGGCCTCGACGTCGTCGTACGTTGCAAATCGAATTGAACGCGAGCTGCTTACTAGGAGCCTCTTTCGGACACGTTGGCGACGCTATATGTTTTACGCACTCGTTATTTTATTTCTCCTCAGCTAAAATCTCGGTCTTTGTGTGTCCCTTATTTTATCTGACCCCACTTATATACTGGCAAGTAGTTTTTTCCATCTATTTATATCGCTTCATAGACTCTTTATTTCTTTAGTACAATTTGATACTATCTCTTTTGTTATATCTTAGATCATCAAACAAAATCTATCTACAAAAAAAAGATAGGATTCGCTTACTAGTACATTCTTACCAGTTTACCAATAAAAAACACCAGGAATATCCATATGAAACAAAAGCTCGGAGAAATAATTGGTCAAGCAATCCTCATACGCAAGAGCACACAAAAAGATACCAAGTAGCAAGAGGTAACAAGAAGCAATCGTACGTGAACAACCATTGAACCAAAGTTTACTCTCTAGCCTCGTACCATAGTGGCTAAGGAGGTAAGAGATCGGGACCCCATGCGCGCGTGGCGCGCACACAGTACTACCTGGCACGTTACAGAGCATCAGCACCAGGGAAGGGGGTACACACATATAAGCGCGCAGCGCGAGAGAGAGAGAGAGAGAGAGAGAGAGAAAGATCGTGGGAAGATCGTAGGAGGAAACTTGTCCGCGGTTCCCGCGCGCACGAGGTAGCAAGTAGCAAGGAAGGCTTTACCTGTATGCACGATATAGTCTTAAGCCTTCTTTCTTTCTCTCTCTCTCTCTCTCTCTCTCTCTCTCTCTCTCTCTCTCTATGGCGCATAGCCTTTAAGACCTATGTGACACGTGGGAACATTCGGCGCGCCAGGCGTCTATGTACGCCTATAGCATGGACGCGACAAGCAGCCGCGCCCTGGGTATATACTTCTATACCTTCTCCCCTTCTTGACTATACGTGTGTGTGTACTATCGCAGACTGAAAAATGTGTGCTCGACATTGTCTCCTTATACTCCATATATATACCCGCGGGTATATTATCGCGAGATACTCTAGTTTAGTCTCTCTTATAATTTCTATATACGTAAAGATGTGCGTCTACTAGTTGGCACCGCTATATGTTACACTTGTCTTTTTTTCTTCTCCTGGCGCTTTGGGAAAAAAAAAACAGTAGTGGAGAAGGAGATGCGCGTGGCAGATGATAAAAAAAAAGCACACACACACAGAAGCTATCACACCTTGAATTTCACACGTCTTTTATATGGAAGCAAGTCATTAAGCTCCTGTATATATATGTGCGATCGTAAAATTCCTTGGGACTTGGAATTTTTTCTTTTTTATTTTCCATTTTTTTCTCTTTTTCTTTTTCACTGCTCCATTCAGAAAAGTTAGATCTCTAAATATCCTTGATTGATAGCTTCCGCTTGGATGTATATATATGTATGGGTAAGCTGTTAGGTCGACGTACTAAAAAATAAAGTGAGGTTTTTTTTCAAGTTTACAGGGTGTAACATACGTCATGTGTTGTGTATACGCCGTTTACTTTATAAAGCTAAAACAATTTTATTTTGTGATTTTTTTAAGATTAAATTTTTAAATTTTATGTAAAATAGATGTTGGAGAAAAAAGAGAAGAGAATTAAAAAATTTTAGCAATTTGTATAGAAAATAACAATGTGTGAAAAAAAAATTAATATATATCTTATTAACATCAACATTAAATTAAAAAAATTAGATTACAAAGGTGTTTATAACACATTTTTTTTCCACGGAGTAGTATATGCACACACACACATACACTTGTAAACGAAGCTCAAATGACAAATGAATTGACTCGAGTTGAAAATTTCTTTGTCAATACAAGTTTAAATAAAATGCGAGTAAATATTTGGCAGAAGCAACGACTACAAGAGAGTGAGAGTATCTTTCAAGTGTGAGAGATAGAGAGAGAGAGAGAGAGAGAGAGAGAGAGAGAGAAAAAGAGAGAGAAAGGCTACTGGTTGCTGTTGGTGGTAGTGGTGCTTGTATCAAATTTATGCAGCAGCTCATTGCATTAAAATTCCAGGCCCGCGCAGTTATATATCGGCTGCTGCTGGCTTCTACTGCTGTGTTTGTTTTAATTTACATTAATAAACATAATTCCAATGCTGATTATATTCCAGCGTCGATCGTCATAGCATAAGCTTTTATATATGTCGGAATATCATCGACAAAGCGCCAATGTAGTAGTAGTAGTAGTAATGTGTGATGAAGAAAAATTGAAAAATCAGCAGGAAGTCCGGTACTACGTTTACGCAGGAGTTAATGAGTAGTACCACCTCGTCATCATCTCGGACCATAAAAGTCGCCGAAAAATCGTTTTGAGAACGCGATAAGAAAACTCCAGCAGGCATAGTATATACAAGCATAGCTAATCGACATATAGTAAGCCATTCGCTTCTCTCGACATCATGCAAACTAGTAGTAGTAGTAGTAGCACAACTGGCTTTTCAAGAGAAGGTCGTTTCTACGCACGCAATGTGTCCAAGTGACGGGGGAACAAAGAGAGAGAGAGAGAGTAGAGGTGGTGGAGGAGGAAGGGAGAGAGAGAGAGAGAGAGAGGCGTACGGGTAAAGATAGCAAAGCGGGTGATTGATTTTTGTCGTGCGCGGGTGACTATATATGTGTGTGTATGTGTGTTTGGTTCTCTCTCTCTTTCTCTCTTTGCTGCTGCTGGCCACGATATTGTGCGGTGTGTGGTGGCAGCGGCGCCGCGACGCCCTCAGCCGATTGGCGCACCCGTCCCCTCTTGGGGGCGGCGCTAATCACCGGAGCGTGCTGCAAAAGAGCCAGACGGACGAAAGAGAGAAAGAGAGAGACACATGTCGAAAGAGAGCGGCTGTGTGTTTGATACCTATATAATATTATATATGTGGAGTGTCGAATCGCTGATGTCTGTGATGCTGTACTACTTGCTTCTAAGACAAATGTGGTTGTATGAAATGATATGGATGTGCAAGGCTGGTGATTAGAATTATGTGAAGCTTTGTCTTATGATGTTGCTATTTGCTAACCATTTTTTATTCTTATTTTTTTGAGATTATTCGTTATGATAATTAATGTTTGAATTAAAAGAAACATTTCTAGGCTACGTGCCTTGATGATTTTTTTGTTATCTTATTTGAAACATGGAGTGATAATTCGCTCGCACCTGGAGGAAAAAGTCTTGGCATATTTATTCATGTGACAAAAAAAAATTTGATTAAGATAAAGATTTGGAATTGATTACTTTTTACTTTTTTAATCTTTACTAGATCTTTGTATTTTTTTGATGTAGATCAAGTTTAATAAATTTTAATTTTTTTTACATTAAAATAATATTTAATATTTTAATTTATTACAAATACTGAATTTAATATTTTGCGTTAAATTATTAAATATATCATGCTTCTGGTGTTTAGCAAACTTGTTTTACAAAAAAAATTTTTAAACTATCGTTAATAACAAAAAATTTTGACAAACTATCGTTAATAAAAAGTTTTATCAAAATTTTGCAATACAACATTTTTACACTTTCTGAATACATATTATCAGAACAAAGTTTTTTTTGTCAAAACATATCCTTTTAAAATCAATTTTTTTCTACCATCTGATGTAGAATATAAAACAAACGGTCAAGTTATATCAAAGATCCAATTGGTTTATTAATGGTTTATTAAAAAAATCTAAATTATGAAACATTACAAATCTATAATCAGATCCTTTTTTTTTGTCTTTCATCCGTATGTATACGTAGATGCGTAATTTGCCAACGTTTGCATTCAGGTTGAGCAGATATAATACGTGCCCACAGGCGGATGTACGGCATTTGATTTACGAGGACGACGACGACGACGACTACTACGCGAGAGAGAGAGAGAGAGAGCACTAAAGAGAAAGAGGATCCCCGCCGTGTGTCGCAGTTCGATGCGTGTATATATTATTAGCTCGAAGTAATCGACTCGAGAATGTATACTCGATATACATTTGCCACGATTGACAAATCCCTTGATGTACTGGATTCTAAGATTAAATTCGATCACTTTCAGATGTACACAGTGGAAATGACAAAATATCATCTATTTTTTTTTTTCAACCAAACAACAAAATTTTGTTTGATTAGATTTCTTTTTTATTTATTGATCTAAATTACTCTGATTATAAACATAAAATACTGTTGAAAAAAAAGTCAAATCTAAATAGATTCAATCAATTTTTTTCCAATTATAATAAGACCTTTTTGAAATTCCAATCGACAATAAATATAGCTTTTGGAACAAAAATAAGCTGATTGTGTTTTGTGAAAGTCGGTTTATTTTAACGAACGTAAAACGCACTTTTTTGTGAATTTTTTTTCTTTTTCACGTATTGCTCGTTAGGACACAACAATGAAGTCAGTCAGTAGTAACAGCCAAATGAAATTCCAAGGTAAAAGGCAGTTAAAGGTATAGATTGGGCAAGCTGCTGTAAAGCAAGTATAGTATATAGATATTGGGTATTGGGTTACGCAATACATTTTGGAAGGCCTAAAAATCGGTGAGCACGTTCGATCAGCGATCTGTGCTGTAGAGTGTATAAGACGGTATTGAACTGTGTGTACATCTATATGTGTGTGATACGTAAGCTGCTGCTGCTGTACGCTGCTCTCGAGATAGGAGTGTATAGTAGTACGCGCTTGAAAGAGCCAAGAAGAAGCGGGTTGAAGGTGGGAATTGCGAGTTTGCGAGAGAAAGCTGGTGGTGGAGGAGTGTAGGAGAGGGTGCAAGAGGGAGGAGAGGGGGATAAAACTTCTCCCTCTCTTTCTCGATTTGCGCGAGCAATAGTAGCACAGCGCCCGCGGAGTTGAGAGCGCCGGCAGCACGTAGATATGTATATCCTCTCTTGGCGCGGCGCGCGCACGTAGGCCGCTGGTGCGTTCATGTACAAAGTGGGCACACATATCCGCGAGAGCCAGTGGTGGTGGTGGCGTTGGCGGGAGGGGGTCAGCCAAGGAGGGGAAATCGGAGTCGACGCTGGAGGGGAAGTGGATCCGCGGCTGGAGGGGAAATGACGAGCATAGACGTGAGGTTGTACGAGCAGCGCGAGCGAGACGGGACGCTTGCTCGGGGCAGAGCCCCTCCGCTCTCCGATGCCGGCGTTCTCCCGCCTGGTGTTCTCGCGAGAGAGCCTGGAGGAGGGACCAATGGACATGCGCGGGTGTGACGCGACGCCACGGCGACCTTCTGGCCACCTCCAGAAACAAAATGGCTACCGTAATTCGCAAGCTCGACGCTGGATGGAGACACTGTTATCGGAGCCTTGTTCTCGGTAAATTAAAGCGTTTTGATACTGTGCTTGCTTTCTGTTTCACTGGCTTAGCTGCGCTTGAGCTTGCTTTAATTATTTTTTTATTTTTATTATTTGATTTTGTTTTTTATACTTTTATTGATTTTTGTTTGACTTAATGGTATCATATTTCAAAATATATGTTTTCAGCTTGTTAAATTCAATATACGTACTTATAGCTTGATAAAGAGTTTCAACGTTGATTTTACATAATTTAAAAATATAATTGTATGCTTGTTGATAAAGTAAAAAAGTCCTATTAATTAAATAGTCGGTGTAATTTCCTTGTGTATCTTTCATTTTGTTTTAATTGTAAAAATCAATAAAAATTATTATTATCAATAATTTGATTAAAATATTTAAACTTTTATGTTTATTCCTTTTTTTATGATAATCAAATAATTAAAAAAAAAAATTTTAAATCAAGTAAAAAGTAGATTATTTAAAATTTTACCTACTTAACACATCCAGGTGATAAAGCTCAAACTCAAATCCAAGTTTACAACAGAAATTCCAAGCGAATCTCAAAGTTTACATCTCTCACAAGTCACACACAGAGAGAGACTCGCTGTTTTTCATGAAGATCACGTGCGGTAGTCTCTAAGCTGGAGAGAGAGAGAGAGAGAGAAAGAGAGAGAAAGAGTGTAACGTTCTTTTAATAAACTGCTCATTGAGTGACAATAGCGATTTCAAAGTAACTTGCTTTTATAGACTCAATTTTACCATACCCAATCGAGATTAAAACAAAAAAAAAAGAGAAAGAAAAAGAAATTTTTTATCACGTCATATCTTTACGAACACCGTCATAATTTTCCAGTTTTGCGTGTACGTATAGCATATATACTAGCTTCCAACCGTGATTTTTAACTCGCAAAGTAAGGCAAGCGCTTTGGAGCAGCGAAACATACCGTGACAGCGAAACACTTTCCCTTATGCCGGGACATTGATTGGCGAGTATGCGAAGCACGAGGAAAGAAAGGGAGGAGGTGGTTGTAGTAGTCGATCGAAGCAAAGTCCGCGTTCTGCGGTATATAGTGTAGCCTTAGCTGTATATAGACTACTCGACGAGTAGTATTATAAAGAAAAGAGAAGTAAAGGGGGTGGCTAAAGGAAGGAGAGAGTAGTATAGCATGAGTTCGGCTGTGAGTCAAGCGTTGGTCGGTCGGTAGGTTGGTCGCGCGAGCAAGCAAGCAAGCTAGCGACGGGAAACGAGGCGACGACGACGACGAAGACGACTACAAGACTTATACAACGATACTACGTATAGTCGGCAGGCACAGCGCGTGTCTTGTAAGGACAGACACACAGCAAGTAGAGCGAGCTCACATAGCACCACCGCGACTACAGGCGGGTGTGCACAGAGTGAGTGAGAGAGAGAGAGAGAGAGAGAGAGAGAGCCGAATGTTTTTAGGACGGCAGATAGAAAGCCAGGCCCCTCATGCATATTCAACGGCACTCTCAACTCCTCCGTCACGGAGGGAAAGAACAGCTCCCCCTTCCCTCCCTCCCCTATAAGCACCCGCGCACCGCACACACCCTTACCATCACCCCCTTCAAGCTTGGGGTGCTTTCTCTCTTTCTCTCTTCTTCTACTTCTTCTTCTACTCTTGCTTCACTCTCTCACTCTCTCTCTTCGCGTCGTTGTTTCCCCTGACTCCCTGCGTATGCCTGGCCGTCGCACCCCATGCCTCTCGTCCTCAACCTGCTGTTATACATATACACTACCCTTCTCACCCTTTCTTCCTTCTCTCTCTTATATTCCTCGCGCCAAATTACATCTTCCTCTTTCTTTCTCTCTTGAGCCACCGCGACTACTATGAACATGAACGAACGAAGAGAGCCAAGAAAGAATTCGTTTATTATATATAAATATATACATCTATATGTGTAAGTTGAAAAGAGATATTCTATATCTTCTTCAGGATAATTAAAAAAAAACTTTGGCTGTATATGCAAGCTCTTCGATATATCTACGAACTATCAGGGGTATTATGTATTCTCTTTTTTTTTCTTCCTCTCTCCTTTTTCGTTTTTGTTAGCGTAAACGTGTATCATGACGAGACATACGACAAATGTCTGTTGAGATGTGAATTTTTAGTCTTTCAATTGTTGTACTTGATGTTGAGAGATGTATACTATAAAAGACGGGGATGTCTTTTAAAATATACAATTTTATGTTATTCTTACTCTCTTGAGCTTTTTTACTTTTCTTTGATGTTTGTTCACGATGTTTTTGTTGGCTTATATGTTTCTGTATTGCAGATATAGCTATATTGTTCTCTGATACTTTGCGATAATTAAAAGTGGAAATTCAGAAATATACAGATCTGGTTATATGGATTTCTTGGGCAACGTTTTATTGCAATTACGAACAGCAAGTATATAGTACACGGGTGTACACCTTCACTAACGACGGTTCGTTAGCGTCAATTAACGATATACTTCTGTATATATAGAAATTCGTATACGAGGGTTTACTTGACAAATTAGAAGTGACGAAAAGGTTTATGTATACATACTATGGTTTTGTGTGTGTTTTATTATTATCTTTTTAACTGCAACGATTTAACGAGATTCTGGATATAGGTTGCAAGTTTTACATATTTATCGATATAATTAAGTAACAAATATTCATAATTTCTAACTGACGATATAATTGACATATTTGGTGTACAAGTATATGGGTTTTATCGTATCAAAAAAAAAGTGATTCTTTTTCATTAAAAGATTCATGCGACCCGAAAGTCAGTTGAGAATAGAAAGAAGCATCAAAGTAGGGAAAAAAGAGTGTATATATATATACTTATGTAAAAGATCCAGGACCAGGTTTACGGGTAAGGAAACATTCGGTTACGATAGCGATAAATTCCAAGGGATGATTTCGCGGTCGAGAAGTACGGAAGTGCCGGTGGCAGCTTTGCCTTACACACATACATACATACATGCCTACGTATAGATAGACACGCATACAGAGAGGGAGAGTATGAAGGTAGGAGGAGAAGGAGGTGGATGAAGATAGAGCTCCCTACGCTCGCGGGACTCAAGGGATTGATATCCCTGGCAGGAGTCTTTGATATCGCGCTGTGGCCGTCCTCCAACCCTCTACTAGTACTCCATCTCTCACAGACCGTATATATACGTACTGCCAGCCTCCCTCGCTTTCTCTCTCTCTCTCTCTCTCTCTCTCTCTCTCACGTCCCTTTTCTCTCTTCCTCCTCCGTTCCTTCCTCTTCTGTACTATACGCGGTTGGCGGCTCGTCGACACCCCTTTTCACAAGAGGGAGAGAAAGAGACTGATCGAACTACAACTACCTCTCACCATAGTGTGCCAAGCCGCGGTGCTTAATACCAGAACCGAGTTCTCTCTCGTGATCATTTGGTCTCCCCTATCGGATAATTGCTTTTTCTCTTTCTCCCTCTCTCTCTTTCTCGCTTTCTCTATCTTCTATACTCGAGCTTTTGTTTCTCACTTTATCTTGTTCTCTCTTTCTTTTTGCGCATATATTTGTTCGGAAGCCGTCTCGTTGTCACCTTGTTGTCAGACCTAGAGAGTTTTTCAATCTTTCGACGAGATTGTGCTTCGTAGCTTCTCTTTCTCTCTTTTTCCGGCTGTCTCGCGTTTTCTATAGCTTCGACGTCACCTTCAATTGCTCATTCAATTAAGCTAAACTCATTAGTTTCTACAGGTCACGAGAAATATATACAAGCTTTAAAAAAAAATAAATAAATAAACAAAATCTACGACTTGATCTGTTTGATGCATATTGTTATTCAGACGTATATTTTTCCTTACTTATGGGTGATTTTTTATTTACATATTTTTTAATTTTATTATATTTACCGTATAACTTAATGCATTTTGAAAATTTTAAACTAAATAAAACTGTTGCACAATACTGGTTTAATCAAAATTAAAAAACAAAAAAAATATAAAAAATACAATTACTATACAAGCATGAAATAACAAAGATCACTTGTCAACTCGTCCCATTACTTATTTTTCTTTTTCATGCCAAAACTCTGGCCAACAAAAAAAAAAAGAAGAAATCACCTCGAAAATCATATTCAAGTATGCGTTTTTACGTAAATACACGTCGTTTTTATTTTCTATCTTTTTCTTTTTCTTTTTCTTTTTTTTTATTTCCTTGGGGCAAAAGATAAAAGGTAAAGCGCAAACCAAGCCAAACCAAGCCAAGCTACGTGTCTTGTGTATTTTGAAAAGCAGCCGTGCAAAAAAGGGGTAGAAGAAAAACAATCGGTCGGATGAATCGTTTTCTTGTTTTCACTCCGTACTCCCCCCTTCCCTTTCTCCCTCCTTACCCCTCATCTCTTTCATTTTGCTTTTGTTCTTTATCTCTCTTACCCTTGCTTTCTCTCTCTCTCTCTCTCTTTCTCTATTACTTCAGACACACAGTGCACCCACTTCTTTCGCTCTTTCCTCCTTTTATATGCCTCCATCCCTATCTCCTCCTACCCTCTCATACTCTCTCATTCTCTCTCGCTTACTCGTCCGTAGAGGATGCGACAATCGATATCAGCAAGAGAAAGAGAGAGAGAGAGAGAGAGACGGAGGTTACGAGAGAAGCACACTGGAACAAAGGAGAGCAAGTAAAGGAGGATGAGGTGGTGCCGGTGGAGAGTCGCGTATACTTATATGTATATATAGATAGTGTAGAGAGACGAGCAGCCCGACAACGATGACGACGACGACTACGATGGCGGCGACAGCGATAGCTATACGTATATATAGCGGGGGAGAAAAGCGCTCAAGAGAGAAACGAGCTCGAGCTGGAGAGAGCGGAGCAGAGAACGAGGGCTCAAGAAGGAGGTGGAGCCTCATATTTTGCTCATTAGCGTCAGCAGCCTCGGCAGCAACACACTAGTCTCTCTTTCTCTCTGTGTGTATGCGACGACATCGTCGTCATCCTCATGCTCCTCTTCGTCGTCGTTGGCTTCGTCAGCGACCAAGAAGGGGTGCCCTTATAATACGCAACTACCACGTCACACAGCCACATAGTGTGCACGCGCCTATGTGTGTATATATGTACACTACGCGTGTGTATGTATAGATAGATAGATAGTATAGATAGACAGCCGGTCCAGAGGTGGAGAGAGAAAGAGAGAAAAGAACCATCCATCATCTTGTCTTCTCCCGGCTAGCTTTTCTCGCGAGTCTGCCCAACAACTCTAGCACACACACACACCCCTCTCGTTTTTACGTTTCACTGTCTGAGTTTGTGTGTTTTTGTACGACCACTATCCTTCCTCCTTCTTACGCCTTTTTTTTCTTACGATTCACTGATCTTAGAGGAGGTATTTTCTATTGTCAGATACTCATTGTTGAGGTTTTAGATTGTTTGGATATATTAAGCTTGAATTCTCGCGTGTTGGACCATCTATATATAAAAGCCCAATGACTTGCCTCTGGATTTTCTCTTTTATATTTATATTGACATAGTTGTATCGCGAGTATCGTGTTCTTCTGGAAAAAAAAAAAAATTCTTGATTGATGATTATGACTAGTCTCGATCTAACATTGATATAATCCATATTTAACTCTCTCTATTTCAATAATGTATTTGTATAAGAAACTGTAAGATCATTAATAGAATAATAAAGTAAAGAAAAAAAAAATAAATATATAGACATGCATAAAAGTTGCATTAGATACATAAATATAAATATAATAACAAATAAAAGTAAAAGTTGTTAAGTGTGCATTACGAGCGATTAAATGATGAAATCACTCAGTCGCAGTAATGAACTTGTCCGGGGCACTTTTTCAATGATACTCGTCGAACAGTATTATATGTATAGGAAACCTGCAGCTAAAAAAGAAGAAGGAAAAAACAGAAGAAAAAAAAAGGTTAGAAACAAGCTTATAGACAGTGTCCATTAAAATTCTCGCATTCAAGTCAAAGTGGAACACAGTGGTAGCAATGATGAAACATTTCCCAACGCTTGAACGCGTTAATGCAAATATATACCGAATATATAAATAATCAGAATATGGCCACGGATGATGACTCGACGAAATAAAAAAAAGTTGCGTTGGATATGTATATAAATGTTGTGCATCATTGTCCGGTTAGGTTTTTCGAATGACCCGACACACTCCGAAATAGCGTGTGAATTTATATACTTTGAAGAATAGAAGATAATTTCTGTTTGTGCAAAGAACTTTGTGGATTTACGCGAATAAGTGCGTAGGAAGATTCCTTACGCAAAAGTGCGTATGTTGGATGCGCACGTGGCGAAAGAAAAAAAAAGAGAGTGAAAGAAAGAGAACATTATAATTGATTCTTTGAGCTCGTGGAATCGACCTTAACGAGTCTTTATACAAAAGCCAGGCTCTCGTATTAGTGCGTATATGCGCGAGCGCGCGCGCCCACTTTTGCTTCTGCGAGAACGCTGCTGCTACAGCTTTGTTATCGTTTGCAGCAGCAGTAGTAAGCAAGCGCGAGCGGCTTGTTATGCAAATTTTCACCAAGTTGTATACCTGTTTTCATATATAGGTGCCAAGTGCATTTTAGATTTATAGGTCGGCGTAATAAAGTAACAGGTAGAGGAGAGAAGAATGCTAAAATCTTATGCAACCTCAGTATATAAGCAAGTATATACCATAAGCAAGTTAGTTGAGGCGGCGACATATTTTTTTTTCTTTCTTCCTTTTTTTCTCCTTTTTTTTTTATCAGACGTATAAGCACGCGCTACCAGTTGGCTTTTTTGCAATCGACACCTGTCGTTCTACTATGACGATTTTGATATTAACTGTGTTCGCTTTGAACGGCGTAGCATAATAAAAGATAATCTGATGTGACAATTAATTTGTATTAATTGTATTATATTATTTACAAAAAAGCGTCAAGTCTGATAGGGTCCGAAAAAATTCAAGAGTAATCTTAAGCTAATTTTTTTTAAGAAACATTCATTCGTGTTGATTAAAAAATAAAGCTTAATACTTATTACGAATCCATAAACTTTTGTATATTTCATAAGAAATATATTTTACAGAAAAATTTATTGATATTTTTTTATCAAATAATAAATTCAAAAACTTATTTTCCAAAATACAATACATGCATTTTGGAAATCGAACCAAATAAAACTACATCAATTCAAAAAATGAAAAATAAAAAAATGAAAAAAAAAAGAAGGATAGCCGAGTATCTATACCCGAGCAACATTTCAAAAAGTATCACTCCGTTAAAATTTATCGACAGTTTGAAAACTTACGTACATAAAAAGCCACACAGTGCAATGTTCGCCAAGATGCACATTGCACGCAGCAGCAACAAAATAACAGTCTAGCGGAGAAATCAAAAGCTTGAGAGGAGCGTAAGAAAGAAGCACGCTCTAAAGACGAACTACGAGAGAAGTGGTACACACACATACATACTCAAGGAAATGCGGCTTCAAGCTCTCTTTCTCTCTCTACGTGTACCAGCTATTACCCCGTTTTCGCATAAAATCCGTTTTTAGCGACAGATCGTAAAGCGATTTATGTGTGCCTTCTTTCTCTCTTGCACTATAGCGCAGACAATAAATGACGGACGCACGTGGTGTGGCGGCTTCTGCTCCTTTTCAGCATCTCTCTCTCTCTCTCTCTATTTTTCTCTCTATAGGCACTCCCTTTGGATTCGCGGTTAGTTGTCGCGTAAACGGCTTTATTACTCGTGCCAGCAGTGCTCCCAATGCAATGTGGTGCTGCGCGGTGTGTGCATATACGTATATGTTCTGTCACCTGCTTGTGCGCCCTTTAATAGAAAAATCATAAACGTGATCGTTTCCAAGCTTGATGTCCGCTATGTTACGAAGCACTTTTAGCTTCTCTCTACCTCACTTCTTCTTCTTGGTTGTGTTGCGAAAGAAGAGCAGATAACGATGCTTTTTATCGCGAGGAAAGGATTCTTTTGTTGAGTGACGATATACGAATGTGCTTGCAAAATTATTATTATGGGTGTATATGTAAAGCAGTTGATATAAACATGCCATTTGACTTTGATGATAAGCGTCATTTTACTTTGCTATTTATGCTATACCCTTAAATACCGTTTATACCGTTTATCATGTATTACAGTGTCGAACTTATAACAATATTTTTTTATCTTTATAAATATAAGAACACTAAAAATGAAAAAAGTAAAATAGAATAATTGATATCTCATTAATGAAAATCTTTATTAAAATATAATAATCAAAGTAATTAGTAAAAATAAGCGATGGCCGGGTACAGAGTGTACTTGCAAGCCTAAAATAAATTAGCTAGTGTGAGGCCAAAAAAAAGACTTGGACAGGAAAACAATCGGTGCAAACGAGTTATTGGAGATGAAAGAGTAGGCGGTAGCAAAAGATGAATGGTGTGTGGTATAGAGAGATCACAGGCGGTCATTTCGGAGTAGGCGCGAACTGGATTCCGTAGCTAGTGGTGGCAGTAGCGGCGTACCGTCTAAT
Source organism: Leptomastidea abnormis (assembly GCA_030522805.1). Lineage (NCBI taxonomy): Eukaryota > Metazoa > Arthropoda > Insecta > Hymenoptera > Encyrtidae > Leptomastidea > Leptomastidea abnormis. The sequence goes on from JAPYZE010000007.1 coordinate 104,115, forward strand.
GGGACAGTAAACCAAGAGCTGCTGCTGCTGCAGGGCTGATGATACATATATAGCTAGAGACAAGAAAGTACGTATATTTATATATAACATTACTCTGGACCTCCCTGCGTGGTGCCCATGGTAACGCGCACGCGCAAGCTTTAAACTGTATATACAGAGTAGAGTATTCACCACTGCAAGACCTCTATGAACGTACTGGCTATTCGACATATAGCCATTGTACATAGTGTAAGTACACGTACGTGTGTACGACACATTCATATATACCCAAGCTTTCATGGCCAGCAGCGCCGTCTGTGAGAGAGATCCGATGCGCTTTTAGTCTCTTCCTCTATCTCTCTGTCTCTTCTCTTCTTCATCCCTTTTAATGTTCACTAAACACCCCATCGCTCTGCCATGGATGGCTTTCAGCTCAGAATCAGACAAACTCACTTCTTAACTGTATGTATGTGAGGCATACTCCTTTTTAAATAACGACTTTTCTTTTCTTCAGCGTTTATTTACTAGGTTCGCATCTTCAGAATGATTGATTTTCATTAATAGATTTGTTATATCCAATGAGAAACGTAATATGGAATTTGATTGAAATATTTTAAAATTTTTATTTGTTTTTCATTTTAAATTGTAAATATCATTAATAAATTAATAAAAATTTTCTATTTTGACTAAAAAATCATAAAAATATGCATTTAGAGAGAAATTGCATTTATCCAATAAATATGTAGTTAAGGTAATTAGAATATACTAGCGAGAAAGAAAGAGCATAGTATATTTGAATGCTTATATTGCAAATTATATATATGACTCTGTTAAAGACGAATTAATCCGAACACAGAATTGTAAATTATTCCACGTGTAGCATCGAAAGTGAATCTCTGCGCTTACAACTCATGTGTAAACCATGACTTGATGAAATGGTTTTGAGTAACTTTTCTTTCTCTCTCTCTCTTTCTACATAATGAGTATAACGGTTTCACGCTTACACGTTCAGATGCATGTTATTAATGCACTTGCACTACACACTACAGCTGCAAAATTAATAAAAGCAAAATTAAGATGCTAAAACGTTGTGGACTTATGTTTTTTTTTGTTACGTAATCACAGTAGATACATACAACAACAAGTGTAGCTAGTGTAATTTATATAGATTCTAATGCAATTAAAACGCTTAATTTGAAATTGTAATAAGTTGGAAAAACGTAAACATGACATAGAACGTCCGTGAACTCTCTTCCGATTGTTTTAACACTTGTATACTCTTATTCTGATGAAATGATGATACAGAATTATTGCCAAACTATATGAGTATGACTTACTTACATTAAAAAAATTATTGCTAAAGACACATATTAAATCTTAGCTCATGAGAGTGAAAATTACAATTTTGCATTTTGTATTTTCTATTTTTTTCTTCCTTTATAAACCCTTACCTTATATGGGTGTTTTCTTTGTCTTTCTAATAATTGGCTTGCAACAACGTTTGCTAACGCAAATGCGTATGATTATTGAAAAACATAATTTTTCCGAAGAATATGTTTCTTGCGACATATACATATATTCAGACTGTTGAAATTGTGCGTTATAACTGCGCTCCAACGTGTTTGTTGCTACTATATGCGTATAGACGTATAGAAACATCTGAATTAATGAAAGAACAACGTAAATTCTCCAAGACAATGCCCATCTTTGGAAACTAACGAAATTCCATAATTATTACGAAACACGTAATTGTACGGTGTATGTACATAGTCGCTACTGTTCAACAAAACGTTTCACGCATAAAATTTAAAAAGTATCGAGTATATAACTTGTATTTTTATGTATTTAATAATTGTAATTCGTATAGCTTTATCAATCGACCCAAAAAATTGATGAAATTAAAGAATAAAGACACTCCAACAAAAGTTTTTTCTATGCTATATTATCAGGCGTTAGATATAGAGTGTAAAAGGAAAAGATGTTTGTGTAGTCTACAGGAGATCTCGGGTACCAAGTGCGAGGCGAATTAGAAAACAAGAGAACTGGCTGCGATAAATCAAGCCGATAAAGATTTTCCAACAGCAACAGCAGCATCCAAGTAGGGAAATCGAGTGTCGCGAGATCAGATGCAGTGGTTTCTGACGAGACGACAAAGTTGATGCCTGCAGTCGCGATCAGCAGCAAATATAATGGGAATCGACCTTCAGAAGCGTGACGGCCAAGCCACGTGTACCAACAATATATACGTGTATACATACATATGGGAAAGTGTGTGCGTGTGTAGCAGTAGGTGGTGATACTATGCTAGTGATATAGCGTGTATAATATATGTGTGGGTGCGTGCGCGAGTATATATCTCGAGAGCGAGTGGCTTTTATCGCGATCCAAGCGATCTCCCTCTCCCTCTCTCTCTGCCTCTCTGTTTCTCGTGTGTACGCTGCGTAGCGAACGAACGTTTCAAGGTAAAGAGAGCTCTATACTCTCGCTCGTAGGTATTAGGCGTGTGTATGTGTGTGTGTGTGTGTGTATGCTGCTACTATAACGTTTGCGAGAGAGAAATGTGTGCTGCTGGCGATATACTGAGAGTAACACCGCAGCTGATATTGCTCACGCGCTTCTCTTGTGTGTGTATATGTACACTATGACTTTATACTATATGTACTGCGATTACGTATTTCGATTTTTTTTTCTTTATAATCGTTAGATTACATTTTTCTTTTTATTTGCGTTTTAATAAATCGACATATGTCTGTTATTCCATTTATCGGATTCGCCTTAGTTTTTGTGTTAATAACGTTGATTGGTTGAATGAACTTGAAGTCGTTTTATTAAAATAATCATGATGATGATAATAATATTGTAATTTAAGTAAAATTATCCGCATTTTGTGAAAATAACTCAAGTGTGAATTATAAATAAATAATTCATCAATCGATAAATATTTAATTTGCTCATCATTAGTATCGGAAATAATTATAGAAGGGTATATATTAACATTGGAATGAACGGAAAAAATATTTAAATAATCGTAAGCATATTATTTACATGTTTGGTTATTGATTTGAAAGTTCTGGTAATACGAGAGAGAAAGAGATACGTCAATCCATGCTTTATAATGAATAATATAATATTTACGAATAAATTTAATAATTTATTATTTATGAGAATGCTGATAAGCAATAATATGTTCAGAAAATCTCTTCCGTTTTTAATAATTAGTAGTAATTATAATGATGATATCTGTTCAATAATTAAAATGTATAGGTATATTTTTTATTGTATTTTCGTTTAATTTTTGTCAGCTATAGGTAATAAAAACTGAGTAAATCTGTTAATATTTTTAGTTCGTTTTTTAATCATAGATAGTTCGTAGTATATTTCGTAATACCACTAAAAAGTGGCAGTTCATGGAAGTATTGAATTCTACTGGATAAATACGAAATTAAAAGAGAAAAATAAATGAAAGAAACTATTTTTTTTAAAAAGTCTTGAAGTTTTATGATTTTGGCTCAGTCTAAAAATTTAATGTTCTTCAATTCCTGAGGATACTAGATTCTTCAACCCATAACTCAAAATATGTCAAAATTCTCATTGTTAATCCACTGATTCGCATAGTTAGCTTCGTAATCCAATGCAAAAATGCTTCCGATTGATAAAAAACAAAAATATTAAAGATATTAGAAAAGACGTATGATCAGCCGGTCTCTTGCTATATAAAGTTCAGTAGTTCGCCCCTCAAAAAAAAAGTGGATGGCACGCGTAACGCGAGCCACTGGTATATAGCAGTCGGCACACGGCCACAGGGATAGACCCATAAAAATGCTAATCCTTATCGAGCGGCACAAGGGCTACGTTACTGCTACTACTACTACTACTACTGTTGCTGCTGCGTGTATATAATACGCAAGAGAATCGACCATATAGAGGGGTTGGTGCGAGAAGAGAGAGCCCTGAGTATATACACAAGCAAGAGAGAGTCGAACCCGCGTATAGAATAACCTGCCAGTGCATGCTAGTATAGTTTGCAGCGTTAGAAGAAAAGAGAGAAAGAATCGCGGACCCGCGATATTCGCGTGCAAGAGAACCGCATGGTAGGAGAAAGGGGGAGGGTCAGCCACGGGGCTCTCTCTTTCTCTCTCTTGTATTGCTGGCTATCGGCCGCGAAAATCGTTAAACGCAACGTGGCTGCTGCTACTGCACGACTATACACGCTCTACTCGCCGCTTGCGCGCTATGGACACTGGCTACCGTGCTACTGCTACTGGCCACGCTCTGCTTTTTTCCGCTCCCGCGAATATTTTATTTCCCGATAAAACTTTATTTTTGCCGGTCGTTATGTTTCGTTTAGCGCGCGAGCGTGGACTCCTCCCTCCTCCTCCTCTGCCTTTACTATACGTGCGATCGCGCGAATATCAAATAGGTGCATTCAATGCGCTCTTGCCTCCCTGTCCCCCTTCCTCCCTCCATCTACCCTCTACTTTGCCTATACGTACTCGACTTTGTTATTTATGGAATTTATAAAATTGTTTTGCTCTTGGCGGATTGTTGAAAATAATTCATTTATTTTTATTCGGCGACGATCGAGTGTATAGAGTAGTAGTAGTTGGTGGTAGGATTGAGGGGGGAGGGGAGTGGCTTTTTAAAACTGACACATAAAATACAGGCGTCGCTATGTGCGTTTTTACACTTCGATGCAACGAAATGGGGACAGAGCAGCAGCGAGCTGCACGGGAGGAAATATTTTCAATGCCGCTTTTTTTCATTTAATGCGATATTCCCCTCCTCCCAACACTTTTTATCAAATAAATAGAGCGCTCTCATTTTTTTTTTGTCTTTTAAATCTATTTTCATGAGGAAATTTGTGGATATGAAAAATTTTCATTGATTTTAAAATATGAATTTATATATTTAAAAAAATTTACAATATCCGCAATCATTATGAGTATGAGAGACATGTAAAACTTTTGATACCAAGAGAATTCAAAAATAATAATCTACGAAATAATGGTGCACATCAGTATTATCATCATAGATTGACAAATCTCCTACGAGCTTTGCAGTTCAAGAGAGAAATGAGGATTAATGACTCCGACGCTTTTGCTAACGAAGTAGGTGATCGACTGCATTCACCCTCTGTCTCTCCAGCTACATGGCATCTTTACAGAGAGTAAAAGAAAAAGACAGGAAGATAGAAAGATAGAAGTTCGTATATGTGACAAAGGAAAATCCAGGAAAAAGGGGAGATCGCCTCGCGGCCGTACGTGTCACGTACGCAAAGAGAGAGAGATGCTAAAAGGGGGTGTGTGAGATTGAAAGAGAAAGAGAGTAGAGTTAAATCGTAAGGATGCGTGGGGAGGGGAGGGGGGGGGAGAAGCCTGCAATGGGCCCCGTATAGCGCGACTAATCTCCAATAGGCTACGCGCTTGCGCTCTTCTAATGTCGCCTTTGGATCGGATACATCAATCTAGATTATAATTAATTGATAGCGCGCTATATGCTATACACTACTACTCGCAGCTACACTAGACCACCCCCTGCGGTGGGTGGTGGTAGTAGTATAGTAGTGCTACGTTTTCGCATCTCTGCAGAGATCCCTGCTGCTGCTGCTGCTGCTCGCCTCTCTCACGTATAACACGCGTACGTTAAAAGAGAGAAAAGAGGAAGAAGACACGAGAGCACACAAGTTGGAAAAGAGAAAGCTACGACAGCGACGACTACGACGACTTTGGGCCAAACAGAGCAGGGGATGATGGTGGTGGTGGTGGTGGTGGTGGATAGTTCGAAACGCTCGAGCTCGGTATATTGCACCGAGAATTACTCGAGGCTGATGCTGGGGATGCTGAGATGTGAGGAAGGATGGTGAAGGGGAGGTGGGGAAAGACTTGACTGTCGGTCGGTCTGTCTGTTGTCGACTCTTTATCGCGCCCCCGGTGAGTCGTCTTATGCATCTTTCATGAGGCAAGCAGATATATCCAAGGGGGTCCACGCGGCGCTGTTATATACGCAAAGAGAGAGAGAGGGAGAGAGAGTCTCGATCCAGCTATGTATACGTATACGTATATACACATATACATACGCAAGTTGTACGGGACGCGCTTGCGGGTGTAGACGTTTGCCACCCTCTCTTTTCATTTTCTTGTCGCTCCAAGCCACACTGATGCTGCTGCTACTGTGACTGCTGCTGCTGTTACTGTTGCAACCGAGAGGACGAACTATATACGTGATCGTATGCGTATGTGTGTGTCTGTAAAGTGCACGTGCTCTTGTATTGCTGTAGCTGTGTTTTTGCCTAGAAGCAAGGAATGCGCGCTTACGTTACAACAAGGTTTGCGGAACGCATCGATGTATCGGTTTAAGTGAAGGGGGTGAGGAGAGAGTAAGAGAGGAGGATAAATACACGAAAATACAAGAGCAAGAGTTTTGCCTTCAGGGAGGTAAAAGGGGAGGAGGAGGAGAAGAGAGAGGGAGAGCTAAAGTCAGCGATACTTGGCGACAGATCGAGATCGTGGCGATGCAGAGAGACGCTTGCTTTCCAGTTTCTTTATACCTACACGTCGCTTCGGGGGGAAAATAAGGAATGTCTTTTGCCTTTCCCTCTGTACTATTATACTCTGTGTATAGGAGAGATAGCTTGCGTATAATAGGGTGACTGAAAGAGAGAAAGATAGATAGAGAGAGAGAAAGAAGGTTTGCCGCTCCATTTCAGCAGTGAGACTTGAATGACATTCTATATCTGTTGCGCTAAATAAATGACTCTTGAATTTTCTATTTATAACACTTTTACCCCTATGTACTGTATTATTGACCATATTAACACATGACTAGATTTCACTTATAATATTTATTTAATAATGTTACATATAAGCCTTTACAAATATTAAATCTTGACGTTGTATGATTTAAATGTGTGCTTTTCAAAAATAAGTTTTGAGATTGAATTTTGTGTTGCAAATTTATGTTCTCGGATATAATATAAGTCAAAAAGTATTGACACAGATATAATTGGATTGACGTAAGCAGATAGAAAAAACAATGAAAGTATGTGGTTGATACTAATATTTTATTGCAACTGTAAAGAGTTCAGCAATAGGTTTTCAATTCATTTTAAAATTAAAATAAAATATTGATAAAAGCAACAAAGAATGAATGAATATATTTTTAATTTTAATCTATGCTGGTAAGAACCGGAGGATAATCGTTCTCAACTAAAAACAAAGCAAAAAAAAAAGTTGAGCTTATCCGAGAGCGAATAAGTTACCGTGCGGCAGATTCCAGCATATAGCGCCATCAGTGGTACAGCAGATAGTAGCAGCAGCAGCAAAACGGGTGATAGTATGTATAGACGAACAAGGTAAGAGAGTAAAGGCTGACTAGTCATTACGCAAACGTATCACGCTATGTGGTCCAGCGGGAACAAATACAGTGAACCCGCGAGGCGTTTGCAACCCCCTTGCTCTTCTTGCTCGAACTATATACCTGCTTCTTCGTCTTCTTCTCTCTTTCTATATAACCGTGTCGAGCTTGCATAAGTAAATATTCGCCCAAGTACGATTTCTCATCTCTCTTTTTTTTTTGCAAGGCCCTCTTTGCAGCTCGTCTCGAAGAAGAGAACGACTTTTTTTTTACTGGTCTATACGTCTGGCGTTACTTTACTTTTTATATATCTTTTACGATGTCAACTCACAGACTGAAAATGCTTTACTCCTACAACCAAAAGGTATATAAGCATGACTTTTTATGATCTACATCGTAAATTTGAATATTTTGCTTTTTTTTATACGGGTAAGCTTATATGCGAGCTTAAATTAAATACTCGTATGACAAGTTTACACGGTCGAAAGGAAATATGTTGAGAAAACATGAAGAATCACTACGATTTTTTTTTATTGTTTTTTTCTTCTTTTTTTTTAAACAAGTTAGGCTATCGAAGAGATTATTAATTACACTTATTACGTAAGTTGTACATGTCGTTAGTATATGCGTAATATAAATTAAGCTCAAGTAATTTATAGATTTTATAATTATTGATTTATTTTAATTTAATTTTATAAAAACACATACCTATTAGAAAAAAAAAATTGCAAAGTAATGATTCAAAATTCAAGAAAGAAATAAAACATAATAAAATTATCCAATAAAATTTGCAGTGAGGAAAAATTTTTGTACGATTGAAGTTAGAAAAATGGCCACCACAGAAATTGAAGAACATTGAAAATTTGAGATTATTGAAAATTTTAAATTTGAATTTTATTCTAGTTGCTATATATTTGCATATGTTCTGCGTAAGATAATTCCTTCTCTACATCTTTTGTAAGCAGCTTTCAAATTGTCGTTTCTTTTTCTTCGTCTGTTCTTATTCCCAAGTCGAGAGGCAGCAACATCATAGTGCAAGTGATATACAAGCGAAAGAAGAACCAGAGTCGTGCAGGAGCAAGTAAAACGAAAGGGATAGACAAATAGAGACTGATAAAAAGAAGCAGAAAGGGAAATGGTAGAAGAAGAAGAAAGATAGAGAGCAGTGAAGGTGGGGGGGGGGAGGCAGAAGCGGAAGTATAGAAGAGGGTAGGTTGGTCGGTCTGTCGGGGACAGAGCAGAACGTGGCAAATGACGATGAAGAGATGAGGGAGAGGCGAAAGAAAGCTCGCACACGCGAAAAGTCTCGCCATGGCTCTCTCTCTCTCTCTCTCTCTCTCTCTCTCTCTCTCTCCTTCTATGTGGGGGTACCTATACTATGAGTGAGAGCAAGAGGGAGCCAGGAAAAAGAGAGGAGTCTCGTATACACACGTACACACTCGTATAGAGAAAGCGATCGATGCCCCTCGCTCTTTACCTCTCCACCCCTTCACAGTCAGGCTTTCTCTCTCTATCTCTCTCTATCTTCGTCTCACTCGGCAGCCCACTTCTCTTATTCGCACAAGCGAGTGAGAGGGACAGAAAGCAAGCAAGCGGGGGCGGGTGGCGGCAGCGGCCGTCATGGCGGCGCATGCAAATCAGCATGGCGCCGAGCCTCTCTCTCTCTCTCTCTCTTTTGCTCTGCACCCTCCAAGGCAACCTTCACTTCCCCGCCACTCTTCACCCCCCAGTTGGTGGCGGCGCGCGCCACTACAACCCCTCTTGCTTCCAGCCGGCGACCGACGGAAGCTCACACCGCGATCGAGGAGTAGCACAGCAGCAGCAGCAGCTCGACTCTACATAGCAGGCAGACAGGCAGCAGTAGAAACAGCAGACACGCGCCGGCGCTTATATGCGGACAGTATATACCGAGAGGGACGGACACGGGCTAGGTATTTTGTATGTTGGCCTGTTGTTGCGGCTGCTGTTGCTGCTGCTGATGCTGTTCGTCTCTCGCGTTTCTCTCTCGTTCGGCGTTCCGTTGACGCGCAGGGAGAGCTTGGGACGCGTTAACACATCGGTGTGTCTCTACCTCATACCCTTCCCCCCTTTTCTATCTATTTCTCTATCTATCTATCTATCTATCTACGCGCAATCCCAACGAATTTCGAGAAATGTCGTGTTACTCCATCCAACCCAACCTTCGTTTTGTGTATACACATCTCCCGCGCGCATTCGACAGATACGATTCGACCACGGTTTGTGCATTTCTCGGCATGAAAGCTATGCATGTACGTTTTCAATGGATTTGACTTATTAGCAATTTTAACTTGGATAACTATTAATTTTTGTACTAAAATGATTGGATAATTTTCTTCTAATAAATTGTAATAAAAATAAAAAAATAAAATTTTATTTCGATAATTAGGTGCTGAATTTAATTTTTTTGATAAACTTACTTTTCATATTAAAAGAAAAAAGGTAAAATTTAAAAGTACATCGAAGAGAGAGATCACAATAAATGATTATAATAAATTATGAATTATATGCTGTAAACAATTACATAAGAGATTTAATTTACTCAACACCAAGCTATAAATGTACATGCGGATAACATCTAACCTTTTGTTACCCTTGAAAGTGTTTACAGCAAGATATCGTTAAATTACTTTTTTTTGCAATAACAACAACAACAATATAACTATTATACGACAACGACCAGTCAACAACGTTGACGACGACAACAACAACAACAACAACGATAGAAACACGAGTGCTTGACAATCGATACATATAAGCTACAGCTTGCGCTCACGCACACCCGACGCACACGTAACTAACATACATACATCTCTCGTATCCGCTTTCCAGGACTAACAGATTCAATCTAGAATCGTTGATAAATAAAAAGAAACTCGCCTGACTTTCGATTTAGCCACGTAACTCTCTTAATCGATTCCTGGTTCAAGGAAACTCTGTTAGAACGCAAAAGCTACACACACGATCGAGAGGAAAGACAAAATAAAATAAAAAAAAAAATAAAAAGAAAAAAAAATCGTCAACTTCCCTCACTACATAACTACGTATACACTACACCGTCAGTAGCGTATTTTTTTTTCTTCTTTCACTTAACGATCACTTGAGAGCTTGGATATATGTATATATACATGGCTCGCGTCCTTGAGTTTGTCGATACATATCTGGCGTTGAAGTGGACACACTGACGAGTGACTCTATCTTTCTCGCTATATACCTACACTCCGCGGGGCATTCTTCGCGATTTCATAATCACCGCTTCAGCTAGCGTATAGTGTATATATATACTATATATAACCCGCACAATCCACGACCAATTAAAACTGTGCCCGTCGCGTTCGCTGCTCGCAATTATCGAATTCCGCACTCTCATATAATGTATACAGAGAGTCGATATACGGGGGGTTATAAGGAGCGGGTGGCATACACCAATCACACACTGGGTCTTTCTATATATAAATATCTACACCAGCAAGCTTTTTTTAAAACTGATCGATTCGCTGTTATTACTGCACGTAAAGTCATACTCCGCACGTATATACTCAACTCAGTCATATATCGGTTAGATAATAATCGCCGTACTACTATACGTCCTCATGCCTCCCTCTTTCCTTACTTTGGGGTCGTGTGCGCGAAACTTCTTATATTTTTCCGTTGCAGGAGAAGAGAGAGAGAGATAGAAAGGTATGCGTCGAGGCATTTAATAATAAAGTTTTGCCGAGCGATTCGAGAAATGTCTTAACGAGATTCTTATACCAAGAGCGTGAGGCCAACATCTATCTATCTCTCTCTCTTTCTCTTTTGCACGAGCGCGTGAGTATGCTTGCGCGTATTTGCGCGACTTGTTGATCTCAGAGTTAAGTCATTGATATTTTGACGTAACCGCCGTCGCGCTTGCGGTGTTCTTTTTTCTTTATAAAACTGATTTGATCGATTTAATGCAACTTTGTGTAAGCTTATGTCATATAATATATTATATCGAGTAATCTTGTGAATTTGAAAGACTGTCGGTGAGAGACAAATGTTTCGTTAGATTTTGTTTACTTATATATAGATTGTTTGTAATTAAACAACTTTTTCAAACTTTAAAGTAAAAATTTTGACAAGCAATTATATTAAAATCTTTAGCGATTATTGATTTTATGTTTTACTCTTTTTTTTTCAACAAACTCTGGTTCAATATATGGTTGCGAAATATTGAAATGTTAAAATCATTTCTATAACAGTATTTAACAAGTACATTTTATTCTCCTCACAAAAATAATCAATCAATCAATCAATCAATTGGTACGCAAACAATGCAGTTGATTACAAAATTGATAAAATCCCGAGTATAGTTTTTAGTTTTACACGATAAGAATATATATTCAGTTTTGTATATTGATGTAAGCCGGTGTTTACCTGACAATTTCCATTTGACGTGTAAAAAAATTTTCTACAACCATCATCAAATATTCCAAAAATGTAAAACAATGTTTGAACGATGTAAAATAAAAAAAAAAGTGTGAGAGAGTTTAAAAAAAAAAAAGAAATCTCACAGTTAGACGTGAGAGTTTAGCTAGGACTGACATGCGTATCGTTCGTGGGGGTGGGGGGAGACGAATAGCGTATAGCTATATATAAACGGCGACGGACATTCAACAAGGGAGGCTTGTAGCTCTCGCAAAAATCAGTAACAGTGGTAAATGGCCAAAAATAGTCAGACACGGCTCCGCTACACGGACCGAAAGATACAGCGGTGGATTCGCGAGAGACACACGTCGCTGAGGGAGGAAAAAGAGGATGGGGGCGTACATTTTGCCAGTTCACTCTCTGCATCTCTCTCTCTCTCTCTCTCTTCCCCTCTACTCGCGTGCTCCGTTTCTCCAGCGCTTGATTGATCCGACGGTCGCTTCCCCCGTTCTCTCTATACATTTTTTTTCTTTCTCTCTCGCGTTGCACACGCGCGGAATGGAGCGAAAGGGAGAAGGCGAAAAGAGAACCGTGTGCGTGCCGACGCATGTGGCGCCGTGGATGTGCTACTGGAATGGAAGAGAGTGAGATAGAGAGAGATAGAGAAGGAATATAGTATGGAGTCTCGTATAGGCGACGAAGAACTGCTCGCCGTCACTGCTGCTTCTACGTTATACTGCTGCCGTGCGGCGGTGCGCATTTGAATACGCGCGAATAAATGTATAATAATTAGGTCAGTTTTGCTAGTCAGCTGTTTCAGGCTTGTGTGTATGTGTGCATGTATGCCTGTCTTCTCTTATACACTCTTTTCTCTATACGATCAAACTTTTTTTCCTCTTCGCTTTTTAAGAGTTTGGGTTTGGCTGCGATGATTTGTAAACTGTCACTTAGTGGTATTTTAATTGGAGTATGTGATGTGTATTTAGGTTTTAATGTAATGAAATTTTGAATGTGATTGTTTTTTAATTTCTTTAGATTTTAATTGTAGAAAATGAGAATTTTTATAGTAATAGTATTTTTTTAAATGGATTATTTTTATTTGTTAAATTACAATAGAAATATTTTATATAATTTAATTTGAAAATAAAATCTAAAATTTGATTTTAATAAAGAAATTTCTTTTATATATTTTATCACGTTATTTTATTCTAAAATAAAATTTTTCGATAAAAATAAAAAATACTTTTAAGAATTTCTTCTCTTATTTGAAATTAAAATAAAATGTTTGAATTATTTAAATATAAGTAAAAATAAATGTACTATAAAAATCAAAATTTTCGTATTATTGTTGTTTTCAGAGATTTGGAAACTGTCAATTCTGTTGAGAAAATACATAGTGTATAAACTGCTGAAAACATAACAATTCCATTTCGAGGTACATCAAATTTGAAATATTGTTCACTGCATACGACATTTGGTATTTATATCCTATAAGAATAAATTTAAACAATATTATTATGGTACATATAGATGATGTTGAAAAATATTGACATCAAGAGGATTGGTTTTTGATGAAGCTAACAAGACTAGTCAAGTGATATTAATGAATCAAAGCGAATTTTCACGTATATGTCATTAGATTGACGAGCACCGATTATATTTTCAAGCCTCATGGAAAAAATTGAAGATTAAAAGATACAAACTCGATGAAAGATTAAGAACAAAAAAAGTGTAGGTATGATATCAAGTATTAATTCTTATTTTATGTTACGTTAAATTATTTTTTGCCATTCTTTTGTTGCAATAAATTATTTTAATAATTAAGTTGAATTTTCCCTACAATTTCATTATCATGAAAATTCTTGAAATTTGTAGAGAAAAAGAGCTACGACCGACCTAGTACCCGAGTCTTGCTCTTCTATAGCTCTAAGAATATATGTATGCGTATAGTTGTGCCAATTGCAAGCGTGCCAAGACTATATAAAAGCTTCTTTCACTTTTGATTTATACCGGCTCTATCTTTTACTTTTTTACGGCTCACTGAAAGAAATCATTTAATAGCGCTAGATATTTATCAAATAAACGCGCGAATAAAATCTGTCTTTTGGCTTGAAAAAGACTATTCTGAAAATAATAACGTTATTATCACTGAATTGGTTTTATTTTAATTCTTATGCTGTAATTAATTCGCAGCATGTTGTGTAGAGTTTGATTTAAATTATGATAAAATACAGTTGAAAATGAAGAAGCAGAAAAGAATGAGCAAAACTAAAATAAAAAAGAAGGAAGTTTGTCCGTTTGCAAACCCAAATAACAAGACGCACGTGTGCATTTTCAGACTGGGTTCACGCGGACGTCATTTCATATTTCTCCCCCCATTGTTTGGTCTTCGAGAGTCAGGACAGCGCAAAAGAGTATACAGAAAGAGGAGGATAGTAGTCAGCAGTGCGTGAAACAGCTAAAAATGGCCCGATGAAGCTGGCTGAAAAGCTACGAGGTCGAGTTGAATATATATACAGCAATAGCTTTTAGTGTATATAACTATATACAAAAGCACACCATGGGAGAGGAGAGACGCGCGTGCGTAAGCCTCTCGTATAGTATATAACCGAGGCAATGACAGTGACACTGCAAAGGACGAGGACAGGAGGTGAAGCGACGTCGGAGGAAGAATAGGACTACTACTGCCTATGGTGGCTACAGTAGCAGCAGCAGGAAAGTTTGAGCTGAATTTGAGGCCGGCATCGTCCTCCTCCTCGCAGTCGTCGTAGTCGTCGTCGTCGTGCGAGGCAGAGAAGACTCATAAGGCAGGGCACGTACAGCCGGGTTCTGCGCAGCCCGCATAGCAAACGCGCACTACGCTCTCTCGACCATATACTGGCTAGCCTGCCCGCGTTCCCTCTCTCTCTCTCTCTCTCTCTCTCTCTTTTGGCCGACCAGGTCGTTTCTCTATACTCACAGCCGGTGGTGCTTCAAGCTGCGCGACGCGTAGTCTTCCTCTCTCCTCTCTTTCTCTCTCTCTCTCTCTCTCTCTCTTTCACCCCCTTCTAGCCTTGCGGTTTTATGCAGACACTGACCTTCGTGCCCCCGGATCTGTCTTTCTCTCAACCAGCCCCCCAATCTCTCGCTATACACTGCTCCTGTCTCTCTGTCCGCCTGTAAATGTGTCTGTGTGTGTATACGCGCATCTCGCGTGCGTCCGCCCACCACCATAGCGACCAGCCAGGGAAAGTTTTGAGATTTGGGTGCAAGGCCACTGCGAAATGACGACCCGAGAAGAGAGAGAGCAGCTGCACTAGTAGTATGATATGGTGTTCGCCTACCCTTTCGCTGACCGACACATGGGGACACTGCTCTGCATTTTCACCGGTTCGTGGTCGTCGCACCTTTCTCTTTCTTTGACTCTTTACCCTATTTTTCTATAACTGTTTTTACTATCATTTTGCTTTTATTTTTCCTCCACCTGCTTTGAAATCTAAAAATCCATAAAAATATCCCAATCAAATCAAAGTCTAATCTGCTTACGTCTAAAATATATAAAATTAAATTATTTTTCAAAACTAAGAGTAATTTTATCACTGAAATTTCAATGCAAATCAATTCATGCATATCCAATTTCATTATATTGCTCATATACTCTAATAAAAATAATATGTAAAAGTCAGACGTCATTTGTCGGATGACCAGGGTTTATGTCGCAAAGCCATTGATGACGCACGGAAAATTCTGATTGCCTCACACGACATTCACACATACTAGAGTCATTGTAGCTATCAAAGCTCGTATCAAAGCATCCGGTGTCTTTGAGTTTAAGTAACTTCGAAGACTTGTTGCAGTTAAAAGCTTGATCGTACGACTGGTCCTCCAAAATGACAAAAAAAAGCTATACTCTGTAACTTATACTCTGCTTGCGATGGGTCTCTTTTTTCTCTCTCCAACCTCTCCACCCTGCATCCATATATAACATAAAAAGAAAAAGTATAAGCTACTACTTTTTCATATCTGCCCTTCCTGCTTTGTCGCAGCCCGGCAGCAGAGTCCCGGCACTTTTTGTGTACGATACGCCGACCGCGAACAGTAGCGGACATTAGCACACAATCGGTCGCGACCGGACGACTCTGCCGCCGTTCTTTACACAGGACGACTACGACGACGACGACGAATGCGTATAGTATTGCCCGAGGTATACATGCGCACTCGAGCAATATAATATACGTGTATATATATATAGGTACACATATATACAAGCTGTTGGCCAATTCTCGATATATGTGAGGAGGGTCGGAGGTCAGATCACTCGACGGCGGCTACTCGGCGCCGTTCCATTGTGCTCGCGCGAGTCGCAACGTCTGCCCGGTTATTCTTTCATACATACATACACACATACACATATATACGTTTATATTCTTTTGCTGCTTCTTTTAGTCGTCTTCCCATTTCGTATGTGCCTCTTTGGTCCTCCTACTTCTTTTGCAAGAACCGATACGACGACGACGACGACCGATTCTGCTCTTATACTCTGTACAGTTCGACTCTTCCATATGCTATTGTTCCCTATCACGGCTTCCACGCTTACGTGTCGCATCAATTTCTTTGCGAGTATACAATAAGACGCTCATAGGTCACTTCTGTATTTATTAAGCCCCAACGCGAACTACCAGCTTCGGTCTTTTTATTCGAGTTGGAAAAAAATATACATTGAACGGTTAGCTTTGCTTTCTTTTAGCAATATCCGTTACCTCTACAACGTAAATTTGATTCTTATTATAAGATTTGAATATATTTGTATGAATTAAAAAAACATAAATAAATAAATAAATAAATAAATAAAAATTAGAGTTGGGTAAGTTTCTATATTTTTGATATTGAATGAATGAATTTTTTTAAAATTTAAATTTATGTGTACTATTAAATCGAATACTTACTTAACAAAACTTAATAAAAAATTGAAACCCCTCTGCTAAATGTATTAAAAATGTAAAGTTACCTATTTGTGAGCAAGTTTGAAATGGACTTACTATACTGCAGAGTAAGAGTAGACTATAAGGTACAGTGGAGTCGCGGTGATTGTCTCTTTGTTCTTTATCTGTCATTGTGTGAGCCCGAAAAATATAGGTTCTTCCAACAACTAAAGCAAATGTATGAGCCGCCAGCCTGGATGAAACTAAGAGGAGGAAAGAGGAAGGAGGAAAAATAAGAAAAAGAGATAGACTGAAGAAACGGAGGATGCGTATGAAGAAACATAAGAAACGAAATACCACAAGGAGTCATTGGTTTGATCCGAAGGTGGAGAAGAAAAAAGGAGAGTGAGGAGTAGCCCATCCGTCTTTGATCGACGGTACGTCGAAGCGTTTGTCCATCTTCGCGAGCCCGAATTCATTGGCATTGATTCCGGTGATTCAGGAATATCGACACACACACACACACAAACTGCAAGAAAGTTGCTGCACATTTTCTTGCAAGTAAAATTTCTAAACTCCTTCTCGACTTCTCTTATCTTTATAACAGATCTATGACAAATAATTTTTTGTTGATTCTTCAAAATTTAATGCTTTGCGATAATCAAAATCATTGTTTGTTAATGTATCTGTGATTTTAAAGACGTTGATTTTATCATTGTGTTAGAATAGCTCATTAAAAAAATAATATTTGATATTTTTTAAACAAATAAATTTTTAAAAATCATAATAAATGTTATAACAAAAATTATAAAATCACTGGATCACATATAATTGATTAAAAGATGATTAACTCACAAAAGTTCAACTTTATTTTTTTTTAAAAAAATTTATAAACCAGCAAAATTATGAGCTCTCATTGAGAAACGCAAACTTGGAGAAAAGAAAAAAAACAACGAAGAATGGCAAAAGTATGTGAATGTGATTAGGCAGTCCATAAAAGAGAGAAGCCAAAGCCTGGTTAACGAACCGAAAATTCATCCTATAACAGTGGCCTGGCAGCGTTAAATCTCGGTTGCGCACCTATTTGGTCGTATAAGGGCGTCTGTCTCCGAAGAAGAAAATAATCCGCAGGCGCGCGCGTGTTCGCTTGCGCTCAGTCCACAAAAGCATAAGGTTGCACAGAAAACGACAACGAGAGCTTTCATTGATGAGGAGTGAGTGAGTGAGTGAGTGAGAGAGAGCACACAGGATGAGCAATATCAACGACTACGTCGGCGGTGGCGGCAGCGATAGTCAGAAAAAAAGCGCCGCCGCCTCATATATAGATACTAGAGGGGGCGCACGGACTTTGGGGCAAAAAACGTATACGCGAAAGAGGGAGAGAGAGAGAGAAACAATAGTGTGTGCGCAGGCAGCACACACACCGACCACCCTCGACTCCATCGAGCTTCTGGCGTTTTTGCTCGGCATTAATTGGCCCGCGGGCATAAAACTGCGGCCGGTGCATCCGCAGCCAAAGAAAGAGAGGAAGAGAGGATCCATAGTAGTCGGGATGAGGGAGGAAAAGGAGGTAGACGCCGCGAGGCCCACACAGAGGCTCGTTTACTCGTGCGCAGTGTTGCGCATTCACTCTTGCCCATTTGAGAGAGAGAAAGAAAAAGAGAGAGAAAGAAAAAGAGAGAGAGAGAGAGAGAGCTTGACAAACGAAATAAACCTTGAGGAGGTGCACAGTCGCTCGGTTGCTCGTTTCTTCAACGACAAAAACTCGTCTGCGTCGACGAGAGCGATCGGCTATATAGGCTTAAGAAAGTAACAGCAGCAGCAAGAGCATCAGGAGAAAGAGAGGAGAGGCATCAATCGTATATCTCCTGTCCGATTCCTGCCAGGCTTCACGATCGAAGCTCTCCCTCGTATATATAGAGGGGGAGAGAGAGGAAGAGAAAGATTCTCGATCCTTGTCGATTTTCAATGATCCGCGCCGATCCGCTACCGATCTTCTATCTCTTTGCTCGGCCCCTTCTTACTGCTGCTGTTACTGCTCCTTTCGGAGATTGCGGCATAAGGAAGGGGGGATCGAAGAGTGACGCGGGTCTTTGTCCGGTCTGAGGAGGAAGGACGGGACTTTCTGTATATTATGTGTCGGCTGATGCATGAGCGCGACGTCGGTCTGGAATGCGACTGGAGGGAGGATTGTAGGGGAGGAGGAAAGAGGGTGGAGGGAGAGAGAGAGAGAGCTAAGGCATTCTGCATTTTTGAAATTTCCAAGTTGCTGTGTGGACCGCCAGTGTTTTCTCTTTTTCTTTCTTTTTCTCGAGAGAGAAAGCATGTTCGATATATGTGCGCCTCTCGCAGGAAGTAACGCAGGTGTGTAGGGTGGAAGAGGTAGGGGTAGAGGGGGGATTTATCAACAGGAGAAACATAGCAAGAGTGTAGCAGCAGAAGGAAGCAGAAGAACTGGCAAAAAGTGTGACGAGCCTCGTAAATAACTTCAGTCAATGGACTTTTCAGACGGCTAAAAAGAAACTTTGCATTTATTGCTATTAATGCAAATGCAATTGCCACTTTTTTTAAAATTTTTTTTTTTGCGATGCACGTATGTCAATCAATTAATTCGCTTATTTATTATACGGATATTCGTTGATGTTTCTTTTGATATGATACATCTTTTCATTTGTAGTTATGTTTACTGTGATTAATTAAGTTATAATCAGTGGATACAGATGAGATACATGAGATGCCAATAGCATGTATATAATGCACTTGTCACAGACATTAAGACATTCTTTGCATTTAATATTTAAATTAATAAGCTTTCAAAGTACTAAAAGTAATTTTGAAAAAGAGAGGAATAATTAATTAATAAGCAATAATTAATTAAGCAAAACAAGTATTTGACACTGAATAAATTTTTAGCGGAATGATGAAGATAAGAAAAAAAAAATATCAAGAGAGATAGAAGATGAGGAAGATAGGGAGAGCATAAATATATCCCTGAGCCGCATATAGTAAGAAGAACACACCGCCGCTACTTCTATTATATACGCAAGAGCTCATCGTCGTCTACCATATAATACGTACATAGTATACGTGGCGTGCCAGGGATTGCGCGAGCAAGCGAGCGCGTGCATGGATAACGGCCGCTGTCTAAACACACTTTAAAGATTTGAAAACGTAATAGCGGGGGCTGTGGGAGGAGGAAGGGGAAAGCTTTAACGAGATTTGCATGTCACGGGCGCGCATCATATATCTGGATTTAGCGCACTCTCAGCTCTCCACATACATATATACACATACACATACACAGAGACTTTCAAGCTCGCAAAGGAAATGGAATAGAGGAGAGAGAAGAATGGGTATAAAGCTCCATATTCCTTGGCTTCGACTTTCCCCTTACCTCCCTCTCTACATATAGGATGATTCTCACCACCTACCCTTGCCTATCCGCTATTACGTCGTTTGTGGGGTTGAGAAAGAGAGAGAGAGAGAGAGTAGAGGCGCGCAAAGGGCTGCACGCCGGATCAAGGAAAGATCCTCGCCACGTCGTCATCGTCGTAGTATAGTTGCGTTGTTTCAAGCCAGAGCTATCTCGCAGGGGGGGCTATGAACACACAGTAAGACCAAGAACAGAAAGAAAGGCGCGGGGACATTAACACCACCGGATTACCCAATGAACTCGAAACGTGATTTACGCGTTCGCTGAGGACAAGCGAATATATGTATGTATATGTATGTCGTATGTATGTGGTGTATGTGGCAGAAGGGGGGAGGGGGTATATAGATGCGAGGGCGCGCGTGGCTCGTGCACGAGTAGTATATAAGAGAACGAACGAGAGAGAGGAGAATTGCCAGAGTATATGTATATATATTGTGTGTATGTTGAGAAGGGGTGGTGGTAGGCGAATGGGTCGCCTTGCTCGCGGTACTGCAAGACAAATCGCTCGGACGAGCGTCGATATGCTAATGTGTACACGCGAGCTCTCTGGATGACCCTGAAGATTAGAGGGTAAACCGCGCTTTGCTGCTACTGCTGTTGTTACTGCTACTACTACTACTACTGGGCCCTGATTTTTTTTACCTGCTTCTCCTTCTCCTTTTACTTCTACACTCTCTTGCATCTATACTCTTTCTTTTCCTTTTCCTCACTATTGCCTTCGCTGAAAAGCTGCGCCAGCCGACTTTTAACGCTGACAACGTGTTACCAAGCACAAGCTTATTTTTTTACTATGTTTTTTCTTTATTCATACACCCTGATTGCTCAGATTTTTAAATCACATGCTTGTTTGTGACATAAATCAAAATAAATTGTATGATGTTGTTATGGACATATACTAGTAATTTTGTTTTGTAAACATAAATAGAATTTAATATCATTATTATTTTTTATTATATAAAATAATTCTCTTTTTATTAATTATAGTTAATTAATTAAAATAAAGTTTAAAATTGTTCTATTAATTTTAAACAATTATCAAATATAAATAAAATAGTTTTTTTATTTAGAAATTTCATTCTTGAATTTATTATCGGACATTATTTTGGAATTACCCTATTAGAAATAAAAAAATTAAAACTCGACCCATTTGAGTTGACCAAAACAAGAGAACTCGTGCATTACAGAGAAAGAGATAAAAGTAATATAGACAACGTCGAGGTTTACGAGTTCAAATGCGGATATACTTTTATGTAAGTGTGTGCATGTGCAAAGGAAGGAGAGTGGGAGAGGAAATATTTGTGCGCAATGCACAACACATGCGTCGTCTGCTCGGGCGCATAATGGGGTGTATAATACACACGACTCAAGACAATAGGGGCATTGTCCAGAGGTAGATATTCGTGAGCCGACGAGGTGCAGGAGGAGGACCTGGAGAGGCACCGAACCTATGGCAACGTTTGTATATGGTACAGAACATTGGGGGTGAAGAGAGAGAGAGAGAGGAATAGAGGGTGCAGCGCGGGTGAGCAGGAGGGAAGCGCGTTCGCGTCGTTTGGGCATATTGACAGACTAATGATCGCGCGGAACAAAGGCCACGAGTGAACGTCACGTTGTCGCGTGGTCACGTGGTCACGTGATGTACCGTTTCCGGCGTGTCGTGTGGTAGCTACTGCTCCTGGAAACCCCCTGTTCTCTCTCTCTCTCTCTCTCTCTCTCTCGCGGGTTTGGGCGCGAACCACCAACGACTCGGTATTCAACCCTCTTCCCCCCCGTGTTGGACGAACAGGGACGGATAGACGTTGGATGGACGGATGAAGGCCGACGCGAATGTATATTGCCACTGTAGAGGAGATCATCCGTGTCGATCAATCTAGAGAGCGAGAGCTGCTGCTGCTGCTTTCTACGTCAACACTTTCAATGTGTTCAATTTTAATTAAGACAATAGGTTTGTTGTTATTGTGTTGATAAATAGGCGCTTCGTATAGCTTGAAGATTTTGAGGGACTATTATTTGTTAATATTATGTATTGAGAAATATAAATCTAACAATTCTACGTGTCTATAGGTGCAGTGCTGTCTACTTAAAAAGTGTTTCTTTCAAACTTCGAAATTAATTACTAAATAACTCTATTTCTATAAATATTATTTTTTATCTATTGTTCAATAAGTTTCTTTTTTTTTAAATGCAAAATTGATTTATTCGTCTACCATAAAGCCAATGCTATTTATTTTTAAATTTATTATAATTTCCAAATTTTCAAATTTTGAACAATAGTTAACACGTATTTAATAACTAAATTACAACATAGCCCAAAGACGTTCTTCACAAAGTGTATTCTCAGGTGAAAACGAGACGTTAACGCATTGTTCAAAGCCATATTTGGGAATCATTAATACCAGGGTCGTCGTCGTAGTCGTCGTCGTAGGGTAGCAAGGGTGACTTCAGTGTCGAATTTACCGCAGCGCACACCCCAACCTCGTTTCCGTGGCGACTTTACTCTTGCGATTGGACGAGCTCGAGGCAAAGGGGATGCTAATGGCATTTGGATTCACCTAAGGAAGGGTTGCCCCGACTACGTCTCTCGTTAAAAGTTAGTGCTTTTTTAAATGAATAAATAATGAGGCTTTTCTCACTTTGTTCGAAATTTTGAATTTTTATTTTTTCATGCTATTCAAAGAAGATACAAATAATAAATGTTGAATATCGAATAATAGTAAAATAAAAGGTTTGTTGTATTTGAATGCTTTAATTTTCGAGTGTAATCTTTGCATTTATTTTTTAAATCGATAGTCAGAATGTTATTTTCTAATAATCTTATCAGACATTTTATTTAGAAAGTAAAATTTTTAAGTATTTAATCTGTATTTTTAATAAAGTGTATCATTTGAACAATCATATTACGCACCATCAGAAGTACAATCATCTTTAATCAATTGTACCAAAATCCCTTAAATTCCAAAAGTTGGCTAAGATCTATTGTCCTTATTATTGTCTGCTTAACGGTAGTATAAAGGCAAAGCGAGCTAGCAAGCAAGTGAGTGGTAGTTGCGCTGCAAAGCTACTTAATTAATACGAGTCGACTGAAAATACTCGCATATCCCCTTTGCTCTCTATCTCTCACAGTAGCGCATCCCTTTCTCTCAATCTCCATCTTCGTCTCTCTTTCTCTTTTCTCTCTCTTGGTTGCTTCGTCTCATTCGTTATTCAAAGGGTCTCGAAATTCGCACTTAGGTATCGAGGGAATTAGCCGCTCTTGCTCTCTCTCTCTATACTACTGCTGCTACTACTACTACTACTAGTAGTACGGCTGCTACTCGATGATTGCTGCGATAGCGTTAATTACGTAGACATTTTTTTTCACGACAGATTGAACTGTCAGGAATGAGAGAAGACAAAAGAAACCTTTTTCCAAACGCCTCTTTATTATCGATGTCCAAAGAGACCCATAAGCAATTTCAAACCTTCTTTTATAATCACGAGAGAAAGTGAGATATTGCATTTCTTGAATTGCTCCCCAAGCTCTACTATTCTTTTACAGCCGACACCTATTATACAATCAAATGTTTGACCTGTTGACATTTATAATTAAAATTTTCTACACCATCAGACTCCTCGCTTTTCCGAGACCAAGCAGTCTGTTTTGGAGGTTCTATGATTTTGATTTTCAAAGAGCTACACCATCAGACTCCTCGCTTTTCCGAGACCAAG
>JAPYZE010000008.1:0-122898 GCA_030522805.1 Leptomastidea abnormis
AGAGCGCCGCTCCCGTCGAGCCAGCCACAAAAGCCGCTCTTTCTGGCCCGAAAACACGCCAGGAACGCGTATTTTCGGCCGTAGGGGGAAGAAAAAACTATTTTCTTCTTTCATAAAGATACACAAAAAAAAACTCCGCAGTGCAACGGAAATCCGTGCAAAGCTGTAGCAAATATAACATCGAGCTATCCTGTGAAATTGTAGGTACTCTCACGTAGTAGCAAACCTATCGGCGGATGCGTGCTAGTGACGTGAGCTCAAAAATACCAGAGCTCTGGAACTGCACTCGCGGAAATAATTGGCAAAGTCAAGCGCGCTAGAGTCGACGCGCACGAAAAATCAATAGGTCCTATGCGTACAACACCAACCCGCATTCGTAAATGAACGAATGCGGGGTAAAGGAGAGTAAAGGGGTGCAAGGGCTTTTCGTAATACCTAGGCCATAGGGACGTATATATACTCTCGAGTGCCGGAATCCCATTACCCCCTGGGTTTTCGAACGTTTTGACAAATGCCCGTACGAACACACGAGAGTAGGACTTTAATGACAGTTGCGCGTGGTGATAATGGCTTGCGGTGAATTTCCGTTTTTCGGTGGGCTTGTCTCACGATCAGTTTTGAATGTATGTATGTAGTGCTGGCACACCACGAATTTTGCGTTTGGTAATGTTTTGCATTTTATAATGGATATCGACTGGTGTATTTTTTATAAAATAAATCCCATGTAATTTTATACCTAGATTGAGAATAAAACGTGATATTGATGAAATAAAGGCTTTTACGAAAATTAGTGAGGGTTTGGATTCAATTTATTTTTACTTTTTTGAGATTTACTAATATTTTATATATAAAAAAAATATTTAGAATGTCAATATACAAATACTATTTTTTTAACGTAATTATTTTCCATTGTACTGAGTAATTTGATATTTTTTTTTTTTTTTTAATGTCAGTTTTTACCTTAGGTTTTGGTATTTACAAATTTTGATTTTTGTTTTATATTTTATTTTTACGTTTTATTTTTAAACTTTATTTAACATGCATTAAAAATATACTAAATTTTTATAAACAACCTTTAAAAAAGTTTTTACTAATAAAGTATAAACAACAATTTATAAATACAAATACTTGTTTTTAGTTTAAACATTTTCAGCAAAACAATAGCTTCCAATCAGAATCTGATTTCACTAATCTCACATTGTTAAAGTAGTCATAAACATTCTAGCATACAAAACATGCACACTCTTATACTCTAAAAAAAAGAAAAGAGAAAAAAAAATGTAGCGAAATAGTAGAGCAGCGCTCTTTCACTAGGCGCCCCATCGATTTTGCAATCTCCTCTAGACGCGCTTTTCCTCCACTGCTCTTTCACTTTTTCTTCACCAACCCTCTTCTCCCAACCTCTTTCCAACTCTGATCTACGCTTAATGAGGCGCGAACAGACGCGCCCGGTTGGCTAGTGCGTGGTCGCGTGCTCGCAAAAATTGAGCTCGCTTGCTGGAAGAGAGCTTTTCGTGCTAGTTCGCTCGCGCTTCTTGCCACTGCACTCGAGGCGTATTTTTTATTTTTTTTTCTTCTTTTTTTTCTACCTCTCGGTGGTCTAATAATCGTGCAACACGAAGTTTCTTGAGGTCGTCGAGCTGGAAATTATCGTTGACGTCTTGTTTTGATGCGTGTTTGTTGAGTGGTTGTGCAAGAAAGCTTGCAATACTTTGTAAATATTTACTGTTCCATGAATACACTTGATTATGATAAAATTGAGTTTTAAATAAATCCTGCTTTTGATTTTCTTGAAAATATTGTAAATATTAAATTGATAATTTTTATATTTAATGTTTTTTGAAGATTTTTCTGACCTACTCTATTTTTTAAAAAATTAAAGCTTAATACACTAATGTAATGCAAAAAAGCTCTGTTCAAATCGGATTAAAAAAAAAGATTAAAAAGCACGTGGAAAAATTCTAACTATATATACTTGGAAGCTGTAAAAAAAAAACTAGTCAGCAGAGACCTTTCAAAAGTAAAAGTGCTCGACACTCGTTTTGAGAGCGATACGATCAGAAAGAAAGAGAAGAAGGAAGAGACTTGTAAGAGATGGAGAAAGATAGGAGATGGTCGTAACGGATGGAGAAGGATCAAGTCGGAAAATTGTATTATATCTGCGAGTGCAAGGAAGAACAAGAAAGATGGAGAAAAAAGAGAGTGTATGTATGTGTAAGAGAAAGAGAGGAAAAGTATAAGGGAACGAGGCGTAAAATAAAAATAGCTGACGTTTTACTCGGGGACCCGGGTGTGCAACCAATTTTTGAGAGTGCACCTTCAAATAGCTCCTCCTACTTTTTCCTCCCACCAGACCTTCAACAGAGCAACGTGTTGTGTGTGCCTGACTCACGTACACAATCGCTCTCTATATCTGCACTCCATACATCACGTCACATACACACATACACCACCTCTTCCTCGTTCGTTTTTAGACGGCCATCACATTTTTATACCAAACTCTAACATTTATATTAAAAAATGTTTCCAACCATCCAAATATATTTTCACAACCAAATACATCTTTGCAAAAGACATATATGTGATAATAAAGTACCGGCTCATTAACGATCAACTCAAAAATTCAGTCACACATCTCTCATCCACCAGAAAAAATCATTTCTTCAACATATATCCAAGAGCTTGCAAGCTCACCTGAGTCATAAACTTTCACCAACGAGCGTCACGAAAGGCACTTGACTGCGCGTCTTCTCTCTATAGTAGCCATCGAGCTGATATCATCTGACGTCGGGGCGTCACAGCCGCAAGAAAAAAAAGTAAAATAAAAATAAGAAAAAAAGGAAGATGGATATTTGATAACCCCCTGGGGTGCCGGAAGAAAAGGCTCTCGCTCTTTCGCCTTAGGGAGAAAAGATTGCTGTGGTGGTTGACGCCAGCGTATATAATATTCATGCAGCGATATTGCATCTTGAGTGCTTGCCATTAGAGAGAGAGCCTAGCTCTCTCGCTTTCTCGCGTGTACGTGAGCGGCGTGCGGACTCTCTTCTATCTGACAGTCTGCAACACTACGCTAGATGTGGTGGGTCTTACTGCTGCTTCTATGGAGCTTTCGCGTTCCCCTCGCAACCGCGTAACCGTCACTTCTCTGTCGCGATGGGCTTGTGGGAAACTCAAGTGTGCAAGGCCGTCGTTATTGAAATCTCATGATGTTAGCTAACGTCTGTAGATGAAATTAACGTCTTTGCAATGTTGAATTGTGAAACGAAATTTAGTAAGCGTAAATAAAAACATTTTGTGCTTTTTATTGAGCTTTACCTACTCCAAGATTTCATTGTGATTGTGATCTTGGAATTTAATTCATATCTTACGCTTAGCCAAACGAGCTTTCCACATCTCCAAGCTAGTACAAGCTCTCCATTACAGATAGCGAGTTTACTCACCAAGCTGCATCACCATTGCAATATCATTAATTTAGCGCTACGCCGTGACTTCACGTTAATCTCAATCCGAATCCAAATGCCGTTTTAGCGTCTATCGTACATATAGCAAGAGAGAGAGAGAGAGAGAGAGAGAGAGAGAGAGAGAGAGAGAGAGAGAGAGTGAGATGGGATTGCTTGTATAGTGCATTACTGCGTAAGAGGAGTCTTGCGTGAGTATAAGCTATGTACAGTAGTAGTAGTAGTAGTACCTACTGTTATTTTCGACAAATGCGCGTACTCGAGACTGTTAGAAAGTGAAGTACTTGCAGCAGAGCACTCTAGCTTCTGAATCGAATATGGTAGTATCTCTGAAATTTCATTGTTGGTGGTTTCTTATTTGCTCTTCTACTTTTTTTCTGACATACAGACGTAGAAGTATTTTATCAAGCACTTCAAGAAGCCTTAGGCGGATCTTACTTCAAGTCATATTTTTTTTTTTGTAGGATTTTGAATGGAATTTTTTAGATTAATATCTCAAAAATCAAAAGTAAATTTTACTTTTGAAAACAAACAGTTCTATTATTCAAATATTAAAAATAATAATTTAATCTTATATATTTTAAATATTATTACTATTATTACAAATTAACGTATAATCAAAACAATAATAGCTATTTTGTGAAGTAGCGTTTATAACCGCGTATGCCACTTGTACCTCCGTAAGGAAACTTTAGGGCAAAAGGCCTTGACGTAATTAAATTTGTCGTTCGGTAATTGAGAACGTAAAGTGCAGATCCAGGCGGTACTATACACCACTGTTAGGCAACACTTGCACTCTGCTTTCTAGCTTCCGCGAAACTTTAATAAAGACACGGAGCATAGAAGCAATAATTGCCCTTGGCAAACGCAAGTGGATATTCTAATAATTTTCACGTACAACCACACACCAAACCACTATGCTTCATATTATCTAAAGCTCAAGCTTGCAGATTTAACTTAAAAATTGTTTTTTCTAAAATACCTTTATTACAGGTCGTTTTCCTTATTAATCTTTTCACGGTTCAAACAAGTGTATCAAAATCTTCCCCTATGCTCCTTCAAGACGTACACTACTAATATTATAAGCAGATCGCATTACCTTACGCGTAAAAGGATATGACTACGAGCGCATCTACATTTTGATGCACCAGTTCTCTTAATGAAGCAATGTCGCTCAACAACCGTTACATTCTAGTGCGAATGATTACCAAATCGCACCTTTCTAACCCCCTTCCTTGTTTCCTTCATCGCTTATTATTGTTTCGGAGCATAGTTGCAGCCCCATTATTACAATAACCCACCCTCCTTCATCTGTAGTTATTGTTTCGTGTAGAATGACTATATAGCACCATTATTACAACAGGCAACTCGGATACCAGGATTATATGACGCTGCAAGCTCTCGCGTTTATATCAAATGAAAGGTTTTTTTTTCACCAATCCATTAAACTAACGAATGAAGGGTAGAAAAAAATATGAAATAAAACAGAAGAAACAAGAACAAAAGGATAGTCGCTTGTTACTTTTATATATCCTGCAAATGAAATTTTTCGTTCGTGCCAAAAGGAAGATATAAGAGCGAAAATTAATCACATAGAGACCCTCTCGCATAGTCGCGAGAACCAATAAATTAGACTGCCTCATATCGAGGATGCTTGAGCGCGGCGGTGGCATTCTTTTTTTTTCTCTTTCTCTATCTCACTTTCGTCCTCACGAAGCAATCGAAGTCAAAGTTTTTTACCTATATCCTTTTTTTTCAGCCCTATCTCTCTGCTACTCTCGATAGTCCAGCAAATTTCATTTGGCGTATAGTACGGTAGCAGGCGTACGAAGCACTTTTCCGGATCGAGGCGCCGGGACGAATAATTGCGTTTCACCTGATTGCAAGAGAGAGTATGGGAAGGGAGGCCCCTTTTAACTTGTCGAGATCCATTGCCCTCAGGCAGATTCTAAACGGCGTCGACACGACTCGCGAGTGTGTATATATATATATATATATATATATATATATATATGTATATGAGAGATAGTGTGGTATGTATGTGTATGTACGGGGTCGAGCTTTCAAGCTCTCTCACGCACGATCTCTCGTTTTTTCTCTTTTAATATCTCGCACATTTTTTGCATTTTAATGCCTCGCGTTAATTTTTTTCTGCCTCTCATACGAACATTCGATCTCTATTTTTTTTTTGTTTTCATTTCACAAAACATAAAAAAAAAGTAGTGATAACCAGCCTGATCAAATGTCATTTCTATTATAACAGTTATCGCGTCAGCTGCATCACCAACCTTTTGCAAAGACACACTTTACGTACTCAGAGTCGCGTAAATCACGCCCACACGTACATTATTTTTTCCAACACAAAACGCATAAAGCCACGAGAGGGCACGCATTTTTCCCTCTTCCGAGCACAAAAAACTCCCATTACCAACCGCGTACGACCGAACTCGTCTAACATCACCACGTAGTGTAGTTTCTGTGTATGAATGTGCGAAAAGTTACTCCTAGTCCCATCGGACACGTCCTTATTCTACTCGACGCGATGGGAAAGGCTTGTCGAGCTTTTTGCTTTTTCTCTTCTATTCTCTTTTCCCTCCGCATCTCCCTTATTTTTCTCTTTTACGAGAGAAGCATCTACTCTCTCTCTCTCTCTCTCTCTCTTCGCGTTCCTCTGCATTTTCACATATAATGCCTTTCCGACGCGATCAGCCTCCTCGAATTTCACGCGAAATTGCTGAGAGGAAGAGAGAGAGAGTGAGTGCATCTCTCTACACCAAGCTTCAAGACCGAGGTATATAGTCTCTATCTCTATCTCCTTGTTGTTATGTCGTTGGGTCGATATGCTGTTATAGCTAGCTCGACCCGTTATAGGACATTACGCGACAATGACTTCGTCTCCTCCTCCTTCTCCTCCCTAACGACACGAGCGAACCCCCCCCCCCAACATATTGAGCGCTTGTTTCGCAAAATTTTACGCGCTTCGGCGTGGTCAATTAATCTTGCTCGACCATTCAGTTTTGACGTTGAAAAAGTGTGAGCAAAAACATTCTGTACACCTACTTTTTTTTTTATTTATTTTGTCATTACTTTGATAATATAAATATTCCAAGTTTATTAAAATAAAAAAGAAAGTTGAGGAAAAAACTTATACCTACTAGAAATAAAAGGCAGCTAAAGGTGTGTCAAAACTGTACTATATACAGGAGTGTAAACCCGAACTTTTACCCTTCGGCGATTGGAAAGGAAAATGAAGCGAGAGCAAAAAAAAGAAGACGAAATAAAATAAAAAAGGTCAGAGGAAAAGAGTAAAACGAGAGAGGGAGAGAGAAAGAGAGCTCACGTGATCGGAGCGTTAAGTTCTCTATACGTGGCCGCGGCACGTTAATAAATGGTTCCGGGAGGCCAGCTACTACCCTATCCGCGTATAATAACAATATAACGCTCTCGGCACTCGAAGGGGCGCGGCTCTCTCTCTTTCTCTCTCTCACCGACGAAATAGCCTAGCAGTAGTAGCAGCAGAACAAAGAGCTGGGAATGACGTTGTTTACGAGCTCCGATTGTTTTTAAAGGGCTCGCCTACTCTCGGTGTATACAGCTCGATGTGATGCTGAGTGTGAGAGAGAGAGAGAGAGCTTGCAAGCTAACGTTTATATGTATAGAACACCATGAAAGAGAGAGGTAGCATCATTCGCGTTGGGAAAACGACGATGAGAAGAAGAAGAAAGAAAAGAGTTTCGAGAAGAAAACGACGAAGATGTGTAGACGAGGAGGAAAAGAAGGAGACTTGAGAGTATAAGAGTGGACGAGAAAGAGAAAGGCCTCGTCGTCGTGCTCTTGTGGTTTTACCGTCTGGGAGTGTAAGGAGTACTTTCAACGCGGCTGTTTGCACGAGTCTTACTCTCTTTTTTCTGTGGAGTCCAATTCTTGTATATAAGAAAGAAGAAGAAGAAGAAGATTTTTTAGACTGCTCTCGATGGCCCTGGGACAAAGACTTTTGTTAATAATGCGCTTTAAAAGACGCGGAGGTAGTTTTGTGGAATACGTTTGCTTTAATTTCTTGCTTGCCCTGCAGCTATATATTTTTCTTTCTTTTATTTTTTTATTTTTACGAAGAGTAGTTGTAATGCTGAAATGAGAAGAGTTGATGTCGAACTTGTTAAAAAGCTAAGCAAATATTGACGTTATTTTTCGAAGTTGCACTAATAGAAGTGACTTTTTACCAAAGATAAATACGGGAGATGATCATCAAAGCTTTTAATTTAAGGTAACTGCAAAATTTTCCTATGGATGTTAAACTTGAGATTTTAGGTAGGAAAGTTGGAGATGAACCAATTTATGCTTGTCATTATCAAATAATATAGTGGACTTTTTCTTTTTTTTCAACGATGAAGATTCTGAGTTTTATGTAAATTTTTAGTTTTTTTATTTAAATATTATTCTTTGATATTTAATATTTAAGCGAATGTACTGATATTAAAAGCGGGTCAAAAACAAAATAAAATACAAAATATAAATACTGCAAAAAATATGCATAAAAAAATAAAAATAAAAAGTAAACATTTGCTCTTACCATCCTATTCAAATACTGAAAGTATAGTGTAACTCTGGTAACGCGATTTTACCTATTTACTATGAAATATGAAAATCTAGTGACCCAAGCAAAACAATAGAAACTAAGAAAACTTATAAAAGTTATGTTCAAAATATCTCATTTAACTTTTTTTAAGTAGAATACTCGAAGAATAAAGTTTAAACTAAAATTCAAAAATTTTCGCCAACGAAAAAAAAAAGAAAATAATGATATCGTATAAGAAGTTATAGGGTATGAGAAAATAAGAAATAAGAGAGAAAAGAGAAGAGAGTAAGTTGTAGTTCCAAAACTGAATCCCACGTGATCTCGTTGGGTGACCGATCGAGGTTCTGCAATATATGTCGAGATATATAGCTAAGCCAAGCTAGCGGTAATGAAAGTTGGGACAGTAGCCTCGTAGTACCCGAGAGCTCGTCTATAAATCCACGCTACCGAGTAGCCAGGGCGAGAGAGAAACGTGTGTATGTGTGTGCCCGCTGGTCATCGGAGGATAGTTAGGGCCGTGATCCAATCAAGGCTATCCGTCTCTTGGCGCGACATGTCCCGGGAAGAGAGAGAGAGAGAGAGAGAGAAAGCAGAGCACGCGGTAGCTTGTCAGCCTTGATGACGCCGAGGCTCCGCTCATCATTTAACGATCCCCCTTCCCTTTACTTCTCATCCTCCTTCTCCTCTCTCAGTTTTCTTCTTTTCGTTCTCTTTTTGTTTGGTTTTCCGATTGAATTCGCTTTATGAGAATATTGTTTGTCAAATAGCTAGTAGCCAATGTGTGTGTGTGGATTGAATATATGGATGTCTAGACGTGATCGACTGGACATGTGCGATTAAAGATAATTTATTTAACTACGTTCGATCGTGCGAGACAGCTTTATTGCTTTTCTATTATTTCGTTAGAGTTTGCTCTTTATTAATTTCGCTATACTGGAATCAGGGAAAATATGATTTTATTAGTTTTATGAATGTTGACGTAGTGATTGCGTTTGATTAAGCTGATGTTTATATTTATTTAAGTAATTGAAAGGAAGAGATGCTTGTTTGATAATTATTCGGAGATGAAAAGATTTAAATACTTTCTGGTTGAAAAAAATAGCATACCTACTTTTTTAACTTTGGTTTTTTATTTTTAGAGATGATGGGTGTATGCTGACGCTTCTCTTTTAGATTCATACCAAGTTTTAAGGTAAAAGAATGTTAGGTCAAGCATGTGCAGATTTTTAAGAAAAAATTTTTGTTTTATGTCCTTTGTCGATATTGAGTTATATTTAAGAGATATTAAGTGTGAAATGAAACAACAAATTTTATATAAGAGAGCTTTTATATGTTAAATAATAACTAAAATTTTTATTAATCATAGCGAAAATTCTCTGAAAGTTTAGTTTTTATTAAAAAATAAAATTAAATTCTTAAATATCTATCTGTCATAAATGCATTCTTCACATTATTATAGAAGAAATAGTTTTTAAAAATACTTTGCATAACGAGAAACTTTTAGTATATATTTACGGTATTAAAATATTCTTCTTTTATAGAAAATTCATAATAAATAAAGATTTGCAAGATTATTCTAATATCTTTCAAAATATTTCAAATATGTATTTCATTATTCCTTTTTAATTTTATTTGCAATTATTTAAAAATATTTCAAATAAAAGTAAAAAAGAAAAAAAAATCTTTATTTCATATTAATCGTTTAACAAGAAACTCCTATCGTCGTAAAGAAGCAAAAACGTTCGAACTTTGATTAACTGTTTTAATCGTCTACTGCAAACACCTTTTCTAATCATTCGATCGGCTTCATCCATCTCCTCGACTACGGATTGAACTCTTACACCACTTTGCTCTCGAGATAAAAGGAAAAAGAAAACCAGGACCAGCTCTTCTCAGCTTCGGACCAAGTAGAAGGTCGAAGTAAAAAAAAAGCCAGTAGTGGAGAGAGAGAGAGAGAAAAACCCGGGCAAAATAAAAAAAAAAAAGAAAACTAGAGAGCGTAGCGAACGATAGCCGATAATTTATAGGCGCGGCTAAATTCGTTGCGGAAAACGAGAAGAGAAGTAGCATCCATCTCGTATCTGATACGGATAGATTCAAGACTACCTAACACTTTACTTTCTCTCTCTTATTCTGTTTCTCTGTTGTCTACTCCAAGAGCACACCTGTGACATCGACTCGGTTCCTTGAGTTCAGCTATACGGTTGCACTACCACGTATCCTCGCTGCGAAGTGTAACTCAATTAAAAGCAAAATCCTTGCGCTAGAGCACGAGTTTACTCCTTCCCTACAACAACAACTACTACTATACTACAACTACTATTACTTCTTCTTCTCGTTTTTATCCAAGTCTTTCTTCAAGCTCTTGCTTCGTTGTTACGAGCGATTTATAGGTGAGTTTCGTCTCCACCCGAAAATCACTGGAATCGCGCCAGCCGTACAACGCGAGAGTACCTATACGATTCAATTGTGTCTGTGCACGCGTACTTGTGCACACGTATCCGTGAATTCTATTCGCTTGCTTGAATTTGAGTGTATAACAGCGCTCGAGTTCCACTACCCTTATACGAATAAGTATAATGTACTATGGAAACATGTATATAAGCGCATCTTAGCAAGAGAGAAAGAGAGATACATATATACGTGGATGCTGTGTAAGGGTCCGACGTTGTTGGCTCGAGGTTACTAGGAGAAAAGGATCGCTTGGTTGGGCCTCAACAATAGGGCAATGGAGCGAGACGACGATGAGTTGCAGTACGTGATGCCAATGGTTAAGTTTATGAACAACTAGAGAGAGAGAGAGAGAGAGAGAGAGGATCATGCATGGGTGGAGAAGCGAGAGAAGGTTCGTTAAGCGAATGTGTTGAACATATGGATTTCATGTATGGAAAGAGGAGAATTAACTGATCTTCATTGACTTTTCCAGACTTTAGAAATTCTGGTGGAACTACGTTTATTGGAAAGAGATTGTTCTAATTATCGTAAGTGAACATCGTGAGATTTCAGTAGTATTAGTGTAGTTTAGTCAGACGGGGATGTAGAATTAGTTTTTTTTAAGTTTAAAAATATGATATCATTTGCTATTGTTATAAATATTTAGAATTAGTGTAATATAAGTATAATTTTAAAAAAACGTGACTCAGATAACAATATAAAATGTTATTAAAATTTTATTAAAATAAAATGTTGCGAACGCTGTTCAAACTTTTGGTTGTTGTAAGCTTAAGTAGATTAGTCACGCTTTAGTCAGACATAAATTTTGCATAAAATAATAAAAGCAAACTATTTTACAAACTATTTCTGTAAATTATTTTTGTTTACACACGGAATATTGTAAATTAATTTTCAATGTAATTGTAGTAAAGTAACTATAGCAACGGACCAGAAAAGTCGTTGTAACTTTATTAATAGAACTTTCACGCAGTATCCCTTCGTCGTACTTTTATCAAGACTCTTGTCAAATTTCTTTCCAATAATTGTATTATCGTGGAGATAACGATGAGCTGGATGGTGAAGGAAAAATCTACCAAGCATGGTACCAACTTACACCAACGAAGAAAAGGCGACGTGATAGTTCGTTGCAGCAAAAAAGTGGGATATCGTAGTCGCGTCTGCCGCGCTAATGACGTGCTCACACTCACGCTGTGTACCTCTACGACGACAGTTTTTTTCTTTGTTGTTTCGCGCTCGCTCACACTTTAGAGAGGAACCAAGCCTTCA
Organism: Leptomastidea abnormis; assembly: GCA_030522805.1. Taxonomy (NCBI): domain Eukaryota; kingdom Metazoa; phylum Arthropoda; class Insecta; order Hymenoptera; family Encyrtidae; genus Leptomastidea; species Leptomastidea abnormis. Next base: position 11,755 of record JAPYZE010000008.1, read on the forward strand.
TATTTTATGATTTTTTTTTTTTTTTAAAGCAGCTCTTGTTGGCGACGTACTAGCAGCATCGAAAAAAGTGAGGTGGAGAATGAGTTTTTTTTTCTTGGTTGGATCAGCAAGCCTTGTCTTATCTTGCTCTTTTAAGCTAGCTGGAGCGGCTTTATCTAGGTGCAAGGAATTCCGAAAAAGAAATATTGCGCTGCACTGCGTTTTATTGAGGCTCATGAGGAAGGGGGAAGTAAAATTCTAACGGTCCATCCATGTACCTCCGAGTATAATATTGAGCTAGAAGTATTTGAGAAATGTTTCGAATAAATATTTTTGCTTTTAATATGAACTTCCCAACGGCATAGTTTAGGCGAATTTTTGTTTTACGTCTTGAAATATTTTATACGAGTTTTTATATAAAAAAAAATAAGACTTTAAACTTATTTCTCCAAAGTATATTTTTTAATAATTTTATTTAATATTGTTGAGAGCAAAGTAAAATATTCAAGTTTTATTTTTAGTTATCGATCAAAAAATGTTCGTTTTTACAAAAAACTTTTGTCGAGCTCGTAGTAAATGCAGGATAAACTCGGTCAAAAGCACATCGAGAACGAAGATAAGACATGCGTCTCAAAAGAAAAGTACTAACTGACAAACTTGAAAAATGAGAAATCTCTGCTCGTCTTAAAAGTTGAAACCGTTAAACTCAAAAATTTTTAAAGAAAAAAACCACTTCTTCAAACTCATGAGTTGAAAGTTCATTTGCCTTGCAAATTTTTTAGCCTCTTCTATTTCTTTTACAAGACCCACAATCCTTATTTCCAGTCACGCTTCTTCTTCTTCTTCGCTAAGGGTCCAAAAGCTTAATCCACTTTCTCTTTCTAGCTTCTTAGATCTTCATGGCTCAAGCTGCTTGCGAAACAGCTGCCAATGCTGCTACTGTGGCTTGCTGGATTTGTTGGAAAAACTTTTGAATATACTGCCGAAAAGAATTGAGTACAAAAAAGCTTTAAAGTATTAAAATTTGAAAACAGTTTTAAAATAATAAATTTTATGATAATTTTATAAATAAATTTATAATATTTATTTCTTTCGTTTAAATAAATACTTATAAAATAATAAACACATTCATTTAATATCCTGTTGTAAAAATATTAATTATTAACTTTAATAAATTTATTCAGTTAAAACAAATATTTTAAAATTTCACTATCGTAATATCCAACCAAAAATAATATTCCAGTATAATCAAATCATTTCAAATAACCCGTGAATTGAATTCTCTATTATGTCTCTAATAATTTGAATAAACATTTCATTCACAATCATAACATTTACTTTAAAACAACATATAATTTTAAACCATTAAAATTTAACTTTATTCACCTAACCACAAATTTTTTTTTCTTCAGCTTATCACGTTTCAGTACGACCGACTGGATAAATTTTCCATAACGCATCTAACGCTTTCGCGCATCTTCATCCCAACCCAAAGAATAATCGGCTCACTTTTTTTTCAGACCGTCTAGGCAAAAGTCTAGCCGATGAAAGGCGTCGATGAAAAGAAGCAAAGCGTATAAAGTGCCCGAAGAGTTTTTCACCAACTCACTCTCCTTCTCTCATACCTTTTCTTTCTAGCCCAGACTCAAGCTTCCTCTCGCGGCTCTCTCCGATGGGAACGAAAGTTGATTTACGGAAACACTTTTCTCCATCGAAGGCCCCCTCTTCGTTTAGTTTCTCCTCTCCTACCCCAAAAAGTTTTTAAGGGTGCGACTTTCGTCTAGGCTAGTTGCTTAATGCAGTTTTCTTGTCTCTCCTGAATGATGGATTCACACACACATACACACACATACGCATTTCAGCTGCGCTCGCTCGTTAAGCTACTTATAGCCTGGTAGTATAAAAGTGTTATCCTAGTACAAAGTTTTAACGACCAGTTCCTTTTTCCTTGATCATCACGAATAAGCTCTCCTTTTTTTCCTTCTATTCACATCGCAAAGTATTTCATCATCCTTTCAATTCATTGCCATATCATAATCCCAACATCAGGATTAACATTCTCTTACCAGAAATTCGGAGAATCTTTCAGGCAAACCCTGCGGTATCTCAACTCAGCCCATGTAACATTACGAGCGAGCTTTCGTACATCCGTTCACGCGTGAGAAGCAATGGTTGTCTGGAGTATATGTTTGTGTGTGTGTGTATGTATGCTACTCTCGCAAGCTCGAAGGAATGCACAGGGACAGGCGTGGGACAGGCTCGTGAGATGCGCAAGGCACTCATGGCAGGCGTCGCCGCCACCGCCACCGCAGTAGTAACAGCAGCAGCCAGCAGCTTCCCCCTCATCCGACGAGCCGGAACGCTCGATAAGGGCCGAAGGCCTCAGCTACTGGAGTCACAGGAGAAGGAAGAAGGGGGGTAGAAGCGATAAGCCCGAACGCGTGGGTGTGGCGCACGCGCGTGGTCTTGCTATCGTGGTTTTGCTCCTGGTCAAACATCGTTGCCGGATAACGGGAGGGCTCGGCCACGCGAGAGAGCTTAAGAGAGAAGCTCTGCTTCGACGGGAAAAATTATCGGGTAAAATGAAAAATCGCAGACCGAGGGCTGGAGGCTGGCTGTGCATTATGTTATATCCATGTGAGTATATACGTATACCTATGAAAGTATACATATATCTATGAAAGTTGGGTGCGCCACGTGCAGATATTCCTTCTGGACCTCGTGCTTTTCAGCTGGACTTGGGCCATTTCTCTTGGGAACTCGGCTATCTAGCCTAACTCTCTCACCCTCTCTGTCTCTCTCTCTCTCTCTTTCTAGTTTGCTCTCTGGTATGCCCCAGTTACTTCGATACTCCTCCCCTTCCCTATACTCGCTTTCTTCTCCTATTTTTCCAGTATTTGGCAAGAGCTACCCTCCTTGCTTCTTCTACTTCTTCTCCTTCTCTGTGCCACATATGCTTTATTCGGCGTGCGCCGAAATTTTAGTGCCGCCGATAAAAAGTTTTACGTGCACACCAGGGCCGAAGAGGAATTGCGAAGGAAGAAGAAAGGAGATGGTAGAGAGCTTTTCGTTTTACGAGCCAGTCGATATTCTCGATAAACACTCGCAAGCTCACGTATATATACGTCATATCGAAAATCTCTGTATGTTTAATAATATAGATTTCAGAATACGACTTGGACCTACCGTTGCTATGCGTAATCACGCGGCTTTTTGTCAAGGATAGGGAACTTGTTTTTCGGAACGTTAAATTTAGTGGTGAATGGAAGGCTATTTTGATGGGGGCGATTGCTTTTTCATTTACGATAGCCTATAGGGAGATTCGATGGGATTTTATGTTATTGCAGCTGGCTGTTTTGATATTTACATAAAAACTCATTTGAATATTTATTGATTTTCAACTAAATTGTTTTTATGTAAATGATTATTCTCATTTATTTATTTTTATGTATTTTCTTATTTACATACATTTTAACTAATATAATCAAATCTTTTAGAAATTTCATTTAATTCTTATTCGATAATTTAATTGATGTTGAAAAAAACGTAATATCTAAATAAAATCAATACTGAAGCATAAAAAAATAATATTTACAAATTAATCAATCTCATATTTTTATTATACTTGATAAATTAATTCAGATCCATGTTTTTTCTGGTAGACATAGTGCCTATGAGAATTTCTGTAGTAAAAGCAACCTTTCTCTTTCTCTACTCGCAATACCTGCTCTAAAGCAATAATTAAATTGCTAATGAAAACTCCATTTCATTTATAGCCGAGAGCTTTTTTCCAGCCAACCTACCGCATTGCGCTCATCGATTCAATAACCTTTACTCCTTTTTATTTTTTCAGACCGCATTTGAAATGACCAATAGCATACGATAGGAATATAAGCCAATTAATAACGTTCGTTAACTTTGTGGGATAGGCTGGTTTGTCATTAATAAGACATTAGAATTCGTTAATTAGTGGTTAGCATACATATTTCTAGTAAAATTATTTTAAGATCAATCATTATTTATCTTTCAATCTTCTTTTTTTGCTTTTCTTTTCTTAAAAAGATAAAAAATTCCGTTGATTTAATACGTTACATCGATTTTTTTTTATGAATTCTGTAACTACCAACAGTCTCGTTCCACAGAGGCAGCAGCATGATCCTGATGGTAATTTAAGTCTGGTTGGTTACAGAATATATATATACGCGTGCGCGCTCGTAGATCAGCACGTTATATTAGCCTTGCCTATATTCCCGCTGACGTTAAAGCTCAGCGAACAGTCAGACGCACACGCCGGGCGTTTGATCAAGCGCACGTGCGTGCGCACGACGACCAGGGGAGTCAGCAGTCGCGCTATAGCTCTTCTCTTACAACGTTTATATGAGCCCTGCTGGCTTTTATTGCCAGGGATAAAGAAAGCGAACGAGAGAAAGAAGAGAGATGATCTCTTTTTTTTTTCTTTCCGCTTCGGCAGTTTCGATTTTCCGTGCATAATGATTTTTTACCGGGAGGGTGGAACGATGTTGTAATAGGGAAGAGAGACTAAGTAGAATGGGCGTTAGTCCAGGCTTTGCAACTTTTATAACTTTATAACTTTTTTTTTCACGCGTATTTGAAAATTCTCGGACGTTCGGTTTTTTCTTTTTTTTTTCTTTTATTCATGGTCGTTGATGGTAGAAAGAGGTTACTGATGCCAGTGGCTTGGGCGACGATAAAAAATGCAAAGTGATGAGAGGTGGAAAAAAACGAGGGAGAGTGTAATAATGTATGCGAAAAGAAGAAGAGAGAAAAAGGGGGAGGTAGAAGGGTCGTGAAAAACGCGAGATTTTCAGCAATGATTGAACGAGAGGAGTTTGGCGCCCGGAGGAGTCGTTTTCTCATCCTACTCTCGTACTCGCTGACTGCTTAATAAGGAGATTATATTAAACGAGAGATTTTGCTGGGATCGTCGACTGCGATTTTCGGAGAGCGAGAATCGAGAATGAAAGCTGTAGAGCTTGGAAATAGTCGTTTTCAGAGGGGTGGAGGAGGACTATGTGGGGGGGGGGGGAAGAGGGTACGTGATATACGATACCGCGCTGGCCAGCGCGTTAATATCGAATAATTTAATATGCTGGCGTGAATATAACGGGTATTACGGCGCCGCGTTAATATTCCAGAAAAGTTAATAACTACCGCATGCGCGTTTTCGAAAGCGTACTGGCGATTACTGCTGCAACGATGTATGTATATATACACATATTTTGATTTTCGGATACATCCATGTACACGAAAAGTTGGAGAACTGTCGATATTGCGTGTGTGGTGTACGTGGATGGAAAAGGGGGATGTGTGCGTATATCGAGCGTAAGAGGGAGGAAAAAAAAGGAAAACACTACTCGACGTGTATTGGGAGAGAACGGGTATCGATGTCAAGGATGTTGGCACGGAAAAATGCTGAAAATTGAGCGCAACGTTTTGTTGCGAGCTTGAGCTTTCAGACTTTAAAAAACTACTGTTTAATGTGTGATATGTGATATGGCTGTTAGGGTCTTTTGTTTTATCTTTTTTTTTTTACTGAGAATTTTGGAGATTGTTTGAAAAATTGGTGCAATTTAGGAATATTGGATTTTTAAAAAAAGATTTAAAAAAAAGTAAAAATTTTCTATCTGGAGTTTAAAATTTTTATATGGATAATTTTTTATAAATTAGGCGTGTCTTTTTTAGTTGAATCTTTGTTGGGGCTAAACAAAGAATAAAGATTACTAGGAGGATAATTATAATTCGTACCATGTTTGAGATATTTTATTAAAAGGTGTTTGCTAAACGTAAAATTGAAAAAAAAATTTAAGCTCTTTAACGATGGACCAGGAAAATTGAAAATTAAAATTTGATAGACACATCAGCAAACACTTTTTTAATTCATTTCCCTTTTCGGGATTAAAAAGTATAACAAAACCTTGACAAAAATTGTTAAACTTTATTAATTATCAAAAATTATTTAGCACAAGTCAATTATAATACAATGTAAATAGTTTTTAATTAATTGAAACGTAAATTGAATTTTTAATTAAAAAATGGGTTATTTTATACCCGTCTGACCATTCACAGATTTTACTACTGAAAATAAAAGATCATTTAAAATTTTTAAAAATATGTTATTCTGAGTTTCATTATTACCACAAAACAAAAGCATTATAATCTAATTCCATTTTAATCGTACAGTTTTAGTAAACAGCAAAGTTTAGGCTATTGACAAACCCCAGTACGTACACTACACATCCTGTCTTCCAGCAGAGCGTACTCGTTAACGATCGCTCCAGCTATTATACGCCCAGTCACATCTCCTCTCTAGCCATTGATAATCCTTCGAACTTTGCCATGGAGGTGGAGGAACGACTCCTGCTATCTTCTACGTACACATAAAGAGCCCACGAAACAATCATGTCTCTATGCTACTACTCCCATTTTCCTATACGCGTAATTAACGCTGGGACACGCTCTCGAGACTGTAGAGCTCCTTTGACGATTGGCTGGCTGCTGCTGCTTATTGGCCGAAAGCCGCGGCTACGGCCGCACGTCACGAAGACAATGTGCTTAGCTGACGTGGATGGCTTGACCTAGCAGCAGGTGGACGGTTGTCTCTCGCGGAAATGTATGTATGTATGTGTGTATGTTGGCACTACGGCTGATTCGAAAATCGATGCGTCTCACGTAGGTTGATGTTTAGGATTTGTGCGAAAAGTGAAGAGTGGATTTTATGATTTTAATATAACAATTATTTTTATGGTTTTAAGAAAAATATTTCAAAAATTCCTTTTTAAATAATCCATTGATTCACAAATAATACTAATATTTTACTTCCAAATTTTTCAGGCATTTTTAAGATATTGTACTTGGCGCATCAAAACGTTTTGTTGCTGGCTTGCCAACTACGATGGATGGAGCCTCAATTGTCGATCTTGGCACCAAGTCACCAAACGAAAGAGGATGTCTTTCTCAGCATATAAGAAGTCGAGCAAAAGGATTCTTGACTCTCAATTTCGGTACGTATACGACAATGAGGTGAGATTCGTGAGTATTTTCCAGCTTCTCCTAGACGAGTATTTTGGCAAGTATATGCAAGTATTGGCAAGACTATAGTTTATGTACAGTGTAATGTACTAGAAACACCCACTCTTATCTCCCTCCCAATAAATTCTATTGTCACGAAATATCGTACATGTCCTTATCCACATATATCTTATTTAAGAATAAACAAAACGACATCGCATGCAAAAAAAAAAAAAAATTTTGCATTCGGTCTCTACTTTGCAAAATTGTTCGAGTTCGCCCTCTAGGCATAACAAGATTTAGCATCCTCTAGTCGGAAGTTTCTCCTTTAAGAAGTCTCGAGGCTGTCCGGAAGTTTCGAAAATCGAGTGAGGCATTTTCAAAGCCTTTTACACACACACAGTCCTAAGTATTCTATCTCCCTTTTCCTTCCTGCAATGTCGTTGTAGTATTGCCATCGTACAGTCTGCTTGTCTCCTAAAGAAAAAGGGGGAGTATGCGGGAAAAAGCTAAGCACCTCTGTGCCGCATACAAATCCCTTACCGGAAGACTTGAGAGAGAGAGAAAGCAGCCATCTGACAGGTAATTAATTATCCGTTTAAAAGTTCTCTGTTCCCCTACTCTCCTTGCTCTCCCAAAGTGATTCAGAGAAGAAAATTGATTTTAAAGTCTCCAAGTTCAATTAGTCTTTAGGACAAGACATCGTTTGGATTTGATTTTCCAATCTTCGCTGCCTACGTGTCGAAGGTCGCGATAATATGCGACAATGGAGCATGGCAAAAGTAGTATCGTAAAATTGAAAACTAACTTTGATCAAGCAGTTACCAGTATCCAAAAAAATTAACCTTACCTCTGTCTAACTCGAAAGCATATGTGAATTTTTGTTAGTCTTACCAAATGCAAGCTTGAAAAAGTTCTGAATATAAAAAAAAAAAAAAAAAAGGAAAAAGAACGTGCATGAAGTAAAGGAGTAGTGCTGCAGTTGGAGTCTCTGAAAAATTGAAACACAGATCGGGGGTTACAAAGTTAGCTTTACGAGTATATAGGAGAGGCTGCCCCCGAAACTTTTTGCTCGACTTGAAAGTCGAACCGTCCGTAGCAGTCTTTCTCTCTTTCTATCGTACTCTCTGTGTTTTCGTATCTCTCTTTAGCGCGTATAGCGCACTTTGGCCTGCTTCCGAATTCGATTTACATAGCGAGCTTGTACTACTCGCATATGTGTGTATATGTGAGCTTCAAAGGCTGAGCCTAGCTTTTTCAAAGGTTCTCGAATAATTTGCGATACGTGTACGATGGAAATTGTGGGTAAAATAAATGAGTGTTAGGTTTTCTTTTATAATATGTTAGAGCTTGATTTCACCTTGTTGAATAAAATTACAGAATAATTATTTCATGTTATTTATTTAAACCAAATCAATTTTGTAAAATAATGATTATTTTATCCACTAATTGAATATCTAGAGTATATAATCAATAATTATTCCAAAATACTTTCAAATAAAAAAAAACTGTTCTATTGACTTTAGACAAAGCTATTGAAATCAAAGGTTTTAATACAAACAAAAAGGAAAGCAGTTCAATTCAAATCCAGCAATAAAGCATTTGATTTAAAATAAACACACACACTCTAATGCAAAAATATTCAGCTTAACATCATAAGTCAAACGTTATATAGCGCACAATGCGTGAAATGTGAAAATCCTAATCGTAAAACGAATCAGATCCCCGTTAAACATTCGAAACCATATACAGCAGTGCCTGCAAAAGACATGTAACAAAGCCGTAAACACGGCGCCCTGGGCTTCCATAAATACGGCTAAAATCGACGCTATGTATGTGGCTTGGTAGTATTAGTTCCAACAGGGAGGGCCCCTCCGGTTTTCGCTTCTCTCTAGCTCGTATTTCATAAAACATACAGAGGCTGGCTGGCTGGTTGGCTTGCACACCCGCGCCTATATATGTCGAAAGTGGATCGGGCTACTGGATCTACAGCTAGTACCATTAGCGGAGGGGGTTAAAGTGCACTCGGCCGGCGCGAAACGCTATAAGGTATTTATCGGGCATTATGTGCGAATACTCGCTTGTGGAAGCTTCATCTCTCTCTTTCTCTCTCTAGCGCGCGATCTCTTTCCTTTTCTGCATTTGGGTCTAGGATACTCATCAGATTGGTAGTGTCTATTGTTAGCGTCTACGTGGTACGGGCTTGTGTATGTATATATATGCTGTATCATATTTTATCTATGCGTGGGAGGAAGACTACGGTCAGAAGGGTAGAGAGCTATGTTTAATGTGAAGCGAAGAGGAGAAAGGGGGGGCTGGGAAGAGGCTAGCTCGTTTTCGATCATTATATACTGAAAGATACTTTAGGGATAAGCGGGAGTTTGCTCCCGTATCTGCTTATGCTATACCAGGGATGCTGAGATAATGACTTGGAAAGCGTATAACAAAGCGTATGGAAATAGATGATGATAAAACTTTTTGGAAAATAAAATTTTATAATTTAAAAATAATTAGTAAAAGTTAGTAAAATGGTAGATGAGTTTTATTTTTTTTTTTTTTATAATTTTTTTTAATTCATCGAAGTACAGTAGTTTTTTATTCTTGTTGAAAATTTTTTTAAACGAAAAGTTTCGATAAAAACCGATCATAAAGCTTCTAGAGTTTTAAAGCATCAAGTCCTATTAATCGAAAGTAAGAACAAAAAAATAAAGAAAAGAAAAGAAAAAAGAAAAATTATGTAATTCGAACTTTAGCCAAAGTAATTTTAATCTCTAATTTTCCGTGAACACTTTATAATCACAGCAGGAAACCTGAGTAAAAAGATCGTAGACCTTCCTTTTACCCTTAAGGCAAAAGTTGAAGCCAGGTTCCGCTTAAAACCCGTGGCAAGCATGATTAAAAAGTCGAGAGAGTCTTATAATCAGTGAAACAATATTAAAGGACAAGCTAGCTCATTGCAACGATCCTAAAATGTAATTGCGCTTAACGAAAAAGACTTTAAAGAAATTTTAATGACAATTGGCTAGCTCGTAGATCGGACTTCTCAGAAAACTCCTTTCTCTCCATAGTTTGCTAATCGTGCAGCAGTACAGGTCAAGTAGGCGGGATTAATCGTTGCGGCGGTGAGTTTCGTACCGTTTTATCGGAGGTACCCTGTGGTCACCAAGTCCTAACGAGCGTAATACGCGTCGAAGTTTCTTAAAGCTTCGTTGTGGTGGTGGTGTTGCAGCTGCTCCACTAAAGGTGTACACGGCTCACACGTTCTCTTGTACCGTATACAATGCGACCTAACTTCTCGTGGGGCTTCCAAGTTTGTTGTTAAAACGCGTGACGCGATGCTATACTGGCTTCTAGTTTTACTGTGACAAAGCTGCGAAATCGCAATCCACCACAATATTGGCTTGAGATCAGAAAGTGGTCAAGTTGAATGTTCTCAATCGCTTTGTAAGGGGTTAACTTTGTAAGGTGGTACTTTTGAAAGAAATATTTTTAATTGTTTTGAAATTTTTTAAAATTATTTTAATCATTTTATCAAGTAGAACAAACCCGATATAGTTAAACATTGCTAAAATGTACTCTACCTTCGTTGAAGGTCATGTCAATAAAAAAATTTACATTTTTTTTATGAAAGACAAAAAAAAGTGTTTAAGAAATGATATAGATTATCCAAAATCATACAATTTTCATGTAGCCATTGAACTTATTCAATTCAGAATTCACCCACATATCTCAAAGAAAAGAAAAAAAAATAAGTAGGAACCTTCCAGTTTTTCCAATCCCGCATAACGGTCTTTTATTTTCTTCTCCTGCCAGTTTTCTTTCTTCTTCTTCTTCTCATGTTTTTGCGGTAGATCGTTTTACTCATAGGAAGAGACTACGAAAAAGAAAGTTTTCGCTCTTAGCTGAAAGTCGACCTTACCAAGCCCAGCAGCAGGAGCAGCCTTGCGAAGCGTATTTTTTTCCCACCTTTTTGCCTTTCAACGCTGCTCTTTCTCACTCGCTTGCGGTAGACTCGAAAATACGATGGTGCAAAGATAGTGTTGAGAAGGCGTATATATAAGTAACGCAAGAGAGTAGAGAGTAGAGAGTGAAGAGTGAAGAGAAGGTACGAAGCAAACTTTGGCAATATGCGCTCGTAGTTCGAAATCAGGAAGTCGCTTTGCACCTTTCCTACGCGTGGAAGTAGGTATAATATCTTTATCTTTGCCTCAAGCCAAGGCAGAGAAAGAGAGAGAGAGAGTATCATGCTAGATATTAAATTTTACTGGGAATCTTGAATTTCATTATATACTGAGTATATCAGTGACTGTTATTCTCGAAAAACTATGTTTTTTAGAATAAAATTGAAAAGTGGTATTTTGCAAATTGAACTGAAAGAAAGTTTAATAAAGCTAAGTGTAATAACGAAAAAGTATAGATAAAGAAATATTTTTTAATTGTCAATCGATTTTGAAAAGTAAATCTCAATTTTATTTACGTTAGCTTAATAAATTTTTTCAATATTTTTCAACTAAAAAGTCAATAAACATAAAAAAGTAATAATAAACTTCTAAGCCCGGAAAATTATTACAGTCAAAACAAATAAACATCGTAAGGTAGTTTAAGTAAAATTTACCGGGCAGGCCTCTCAAAATGCCTCGTCAGTGTTCGTTCGTCATACTCTTTATAAATAACAGCCCATATAAGTTGAACAAGTTATTTTCGCGTAAAATGATTTTTAGTCTCGAGAACCGTAACAGAAGGAAAAAGTGCGAACACACGTGAACCCCTCGATATTTTCTACCATCGTACCATCAGACATTGAGCAACTTTTAAAGTGCTGTTACGCCGATGCCGGTGACTAGTCATCTTTTTTCGTGTCACTCTTAACTTACTCTCTCTCTCCCCTCTTTTTTTTCTTTTTCTCTGTATATAAAATTGCAAGCTATTTCGTGTTTCCAAAGTGGCAGTGCTCAAAATGAAATAGATGAAGGGACACTTGAAAATCAAGTTTCAAGTGCTTATTGAAAACGATTTATTTTTTGGGACTGTAATTGATAGATTGACACATATCCATTAAAATAATATTACTGAAATACTTATATTTTCTTTTTTTATGATATATCAATTTTTCAAGTTTTTATGCTGACTTTTCACATTATTAAAATATAAATATTCACTGAAATACTATGTTTAAACTGTAGAAGCTTCGAAAACCGATACATTGACTTTAAGGAAAAATAATTTTTTTTTACGAGAATAAGAAATATTTATTCACTTAAACGTACCAACGTTTATGAATACCAATATTTTTCATACACTGTTTGCTCTAAATAAATAAAAAATAAACTTAATTTTTTTTTTAAATGTTAAATAACGTTTCACAAATCAATTATGTTCCAAAGAGAGCAAGCCATTCTCTTTCATAATGTCTTTTTCACGCTCCTCCCACTTAAGTTTTCTTTTTTTTTTGTTTTATTCTTTCAACTTATAGCTCTGATAAATCGCACTCGTGACCACAATTTGTCTTCCTAAAGCGTCCATACGAACCGGACGAACAAGTATACATTAAAACTGAAAAAAAGAGTCGTTTCGAGCTCTCTTTCTACGACTCCTCCCATTGTTCGCACTTATTCCACAAGGGTAATCTAAATCTCTACATTTTTCCTTCTTCTTTTTTTTTTACCTCGACTAGTACAACTCGCCATTCGTGCACTAGCGTAGCTGAACGGCCCGTCGTAAGGAAAAAAGTCTCTAAAATCAGGCGACCACCGCTAAAAGAAAAGAGGGGTGGGGAGGAAGAAACGGAAGCCGAGAAAAGAAGAAATGAGAGAGAGAAACGGACATAAAAACGAGGTTTGCCGTGTAGGTAAGCGGGTGGATTCAGTCCTGGACGGCCGCGAAAAAGAGCCACGAGAGGCAAAAATGGGATAAAGGTGGAGCCCAGTTGGACTTTCTTCTCTCTCTCTTTTATCCAACGCCTCCGAACTATTCCCCGAGAAAAAAACTCCACGTTTTTTCTAATTTACGCCCCCTTGGCAAAGCCAATATCGCCAATGGCAGTAGAAAACTTACCCCCTTTACTTCCTTTCTTTCCTATACTATAGGATACCGTAAATGTTCGTAAATGTTCCCTCTCCCTCTCACTACACGGTTTGTTCACGTATGTATATATTTTTACCCGCGTGCAAACAAGATACGTGGCTTATCTGTTTATTTTTTGAGTACAAGACCGTAATGGTGTGTACGCGCATAGCTTTTGGTGTATTTCTACTTGTACATGCGCGAGCACACGTGTATTTTCTTTTTACATGTGGTAGGATATAGGGTTATTAGGTTATTTATTTTCCAAAAAAGCTGAACAACAACAAAAAAACGAGTGTACCACGTTTGTGGCTCTACGGTATGCCTTTATTACCGTCGCTCTATCGGCGTTTACACTGAGGTGAAAAAAAAGAGGGAGGGTGGAAAGAAGAGAGGAAAGGTAAAGGTAAAGGCTAGAGATGCGCGAGTTGCTCGTTACTCCGGGATTCTACGATCGATAAAGCTCCAATTTACGATCGAAAGTCCGGGAGGCTAGTCGTTCTCTTTCTCTCTTTTGTTTTTGTCGTTCATTTTTTTTTTGTTCCTTCGACGAGCTTCTTTACTTTTTATTTGCTTTGTTGCATCTCTCGTGTGTGTGTGTGCCATGGCTGCAATTTGGACGCACCTTTGAAATTTGTTCCAGTTACCTGGCTACGCTGCTGCTGCTACTGCTCGGCTTATCCGAGTGAGGTATCTTGTTTATTTTCGTTGTTTTGCCTGGAATCTCTTAACAAGCGGTTGGGTTTACGTAAGTTTCTAGAGCTATTCGATGAAATAGATGCATGTTTGGAAATAATATTCATTGGATTAGTCATTATCTAAATATAAGTTGCAATTAAACGAGCATATAAAATTCAAAACAATTTAAGTTTCGAAACCTTAGTAAATTGATAGCCTAATTAATTTATGAACAAGCAATTAGCAAATTGAAATTCAAGATGATTTTACCAATAACCCCAAACAAAAGCATCGAAACCGGTCGAGGAAACAATTTATCCTTAAGAAATAAGAATCCACTTGTAAAATCCAATGGCTTCGTTAAAACTTTCTCCAGGCGTGAAAAAGAATGGCTATATAGCAGTGGCAGCGGTGGCTGCTGCTCCCTGGAACTTACTCCACTTCACCTTTCCAACTCGTTTACGGAACAATGCCTTATTTCTCCCTTCCATCTACTAGCATACTTTCTCCGGTATTCGCTGGTAAACAAATGACCGTGTCGAAAGCCCACTGACAACGTAACCCACGTATACACGCATCATGAGCTCAGAAAGCTCGCAAAACTTGTGACTACAAGTTTTTTTCTCTCTCTCTTTCTTACTGCTCGTACTGAGACGAGACGATGTCGTCAAGAGCGAGAAGATTTTCATTTTCTAGACGACGGAACAAGTTTCTTTTTCGAGACGAGGTAGTATAGTGTTGTTGTTGGATACTACACTAGCCGTAAACTTCAATTTTTCACGTGTACGTGTTAGTGGAGAGGACAATAGGAATCGCTGCTTGGGCGAGCGTGAAAATTTCGAGTTATCTTTTTTAAGTTTAAAGCTGAAAAAATGGCAAAGGAATGTAATTTTGTGTGCCTTGTAATTTTCAAGTTGTTGTAAAAGTAACTGGAAGTTAAAGAAAAAGTAGAGATAAAAAAGGATGTGTATTTTTCTTTTAAGGAGATTAACAATAGTTTTTCTTGTGCTGAAAGCAAAATTTTTTATCTATTTAATTATTACGAATTTGTAAATACGGTACAAAAAGTTTTTTTTAAGCTATGTTAATAATTTCGATGAAGAGTATTTTACTTGGAGCCGGATTGAATGGATTTACGTTGATGGATGTGAAAGCTTCGATTATCTCACTTAGTTCAATATTTCATTTTTTTTTCTTTGAATTTAAAATTATTTTTAATGCACATACTCAAATATCAAGCAAAGTTTTTGTAAGAAAATTTTACGAATTATTTTATCAATTTTTATCTTAAATGAAACATAAATTTATATTTTTTATTTATAATCTATCAAAATATCAGATCAAAAATGAGACATCTTGATTAAATTTATAAATATCCATCATATCTCTAAATAAAGTAAAAAAAAAACGAACCGTATTTACCTTCATACATACGCCTTCGTTAAACGAGGATCAGACAGGTTAGTTTATCAAGCGTCCTCATGAATACACGTTAAACGAGCTCTTTTCGCTGAAAATTCAACGAACGCACACATCCCAGGTAGCAGCAGCAGCAGTGTACACCCGGGCCAAGGAAAATACATTCGTCGATTACCACCTGTTTGCCGGGGTGCACAGCCAGTATAGCACAAGCTCGGTAGAGACGCACTGCACGACAGGTGTGCACATATATATACTGGGTCGCGCAATTTTCGGCTTTAGTCGACGAAATTGCGCTCGTGTACCTTGGCGCGCTTTATCGGCTTCCGTCCCTTGATGTCGAGAGTTGTATGTTATCTACGCGAGCTCTGCTTGCTTGCTTAAAAAATTTTTAAAAATCTAAAAAAAAATTTAAATTTGGTTTATGTAATCTCGTTGGGTTTTGTTTGATTAAGATTTTAAATTAAGTTATTTAGTTTTTAAAATAAGATTTTAACTCAAGAAGTATTTTTATTCAGATAGTCGTTAAAAAGTTTATTTTAAAACGTAAAAAATAAAAAACTATATGAATTTACGCTTTTACACTTTATTTATATTTTATAATTAGATACACTTGAAGCTTAAAAAATTAGTTCAAACTCAATAGTAATACTTCAACTGTTGATTTTGCTTCTTTCAAGTATCATTGTTAAGTTCCTTATTAATTAAAAACACAATTCATTATAGAAGTCAAGTATCTCATCAAACGTTTTACAAGAAATAATGACACAAGCTTCTTGTTTGAATTACCCGTACCTCAATGTTATATACGCACGCGCACTTAGCTTAACGAGCTTTTCGCGAATACACACTCACCAAAAAGCATTGGTCTGTGGTATTTACAAGGGATCGTCTTGGTGTATATCGCTACTCTGCGAGCCCCCAAAGCTCCTCTTATCTCTTTATCTTTGTGGCATTCGCTGAAACTTCTCTTCACTTTGCTTTGACCTTACCTCGTTAATGGATGTTACGAGACAGGGAATAGATAATCTACTGGCTTGAGCATTAGATAATTTTTCTTAAGAGTTTTATAAATGTTTATTCTATTTTTATAAGAAATTGTTAAATAATTCTAGAATTGTTGAGAACAAAAAATTTTGTTAAAATAGGCGCGTCTGACTAAACCCTGGATATTCTACTTAAATACATTGCAGAATCATATAAACACACTACTTTGCATTATACTTCATATTTTAACTTCTAAAAATATTTATTTTTATATCCTTGGATAATCAATAAAATAAAATATACTCAAGAAACATTATTATAACCAGTGCGATCGCGACTGTTCGAGATAATCACGAATCGTCCATGCACGCTTTTCTAATGCCTATGAGTCTCTCTTTAAGCCGAGGAGACGTGAGCTTGAGAATGGAGAATGGAAAGCATGCTTTTCGTGAACTCAGAGAGAAAGAGAGAGAGAGAGAGAGAGAGAGAGAGAGAAAGGCCTCCAGAGTTTTGCCTTGATAAACGACGGGTGTGCACCAGGGAGGTAGGGAGGCAGGAAAGGAAGTCGAGAAGTTACCTCCAGTCGGCTGTCAAAAGCTCTGGCGCACGGTAGTAAGCTTTACTCTCTAATCCCTCTAGACGGTCCGTCGACTGATAATTTTCGCGCGCGCATACTCGCGAAACCGTCGTCGTCACTGTTATTTTGCGTAATGCTGTTTTGAATTTTCGAGCGTGTTGGTTTGGTGAAGGAAGATGACGAAGGGAATGGAAAAACAAGGACGTTAAAGTTGAGTTGCTGCTTGACTGTTTTGGTTGTTTGTTGGCTTTTTCGTGATTTCCTCTTTGCTTTGTTGATCTTTGTTTTTGGAAAAGATAAAATAAATGGTAGTATGTAACGAAGTTCACTTTAAATATCGTGTGTCCATATACTTTTTTTTTCTTCTTTTTTTTAATTCTTGTTTTATTTTGTGTTTACATATTTTTTTGTTTATAAATTTTTATTCTATGATGCGTCGTTTATGTACAAATCTATTATCCTGGTTGGATTCCTTAAAAAAATATTAAAAGCAGCTTGAGTTATTGTTTGTTTTATTCGTGTGAATTGTTAAAATAAAAAATAAATAAAAATGAAAATAAATAAAAAAAACGAAAATGTACGCGACTATGTCCGCGAAATAGTAGAAGGGAACACTAAACGATGATCCAGATTTATTTTATTACACCTCGTTAGTTCAATATAAATAAAAAAAAAGAAGAAAAATATATATGATAAAAAAAAGTTATCCGTATAAGCCCTCCTCGTGAATTGAGAGGGTAGTGGAATGAAAAGAAAAAAAAAGCTGAGCTAGACTCGTAAGCCAATGACAATTCAGAAAGCCTGCTCACATAATCGTATAAACCAACGTTAAACCATCCACGTAGCTGGTATATATATATATACCTAAAAAGTATTGCAGAGTGTATTGTTCTCTTACGGTCTGCACTCACATCCACACACGTACACTCACAAACAGCTTTGAGTATCTATATATCTGTGTATATGTACCTACCGCGTGGGATCTCGGCCAATTTCACGAAAATCGACGATCATCGAACTTGCCTCTTTCCCCTGAGCCCCCCGTGATCTCTACTGCCTTCTAGCTATATATAGTACAGGCGTGGATGGCACGTGCTTGTACCCATGACAAAGACAACGTTGGAGGAAGCGAGATGAAGAGAGAGAGAGAGAGAGAGAAAGAGAGAAATAGCCATGACGCAGGAAGTTAACTAAGCGGAAGTAACGTGCAGATGTATACGCCCGGCCAATCAGGCCTCGTCGAACGTGAATTTGAAATTGCGATTGCTGCTGCGAGACCGCGCGTCACGTTTCAACTGTTTTACGATGCAAAGCTCGTTACATAACGAGTTAAGTTGATGGAGAATAAAAGAAAGGTAATAAAAAAAAAAGTGAGGGAGAAAAAAAAAATGTTTCATTTTTAAGCGTTTATTGTTGTTTGATTGTGTTTATGGAATTATGAGAGATTGACGAGTAAATAAGTAGAAATTATGAAAATATAGATAGACTAAAGTAAAAGAAGATATAATAAAAATTTGAAAGGGTATTTTCTTTTTATTTTTTTAACGGTTTAACGGTTTTTCGTTTCTTGTTTTATTCTTGCTCGTGCTTCTATCTGATTTCTAATTGCTTCATTAATTGATCGACAGCTCTGATTACACCATTCAACTAATAGGGTAACTTCAAATACCAGCATCTTGCAGTATCATTAGAACTTTGCTAGCCACATAAAAAAAAAAACACGAAGTTATCTTACTTGATGGTGCAGATGCTTCTTCGTGGTTACTTTTAGTGTACAAGTAGCTTTTACTGCTTGAATCATGCAGTGCGACTTCTTTTTTTTTTCTAACTGCCAAGTTTTACTACTATTTGCGATTTAAAATTGTAATTCTTTTTTATTCAGCAAAAAAAAGTTGCTCCGTTTAATTCTTGTTTGAAATCCTTATTTTTTAACTGATTTAATTTAATATCTGTTAACGAAAGGTTTTTGGAAGTTGTATAAAAATTTTACGAATAACATGAATTTCTATTTTTTGATTGACTTTATAGTTTTTTTTTAAACCGTCCATACAGATTTATTTCACAAAGATTGACTTGGATTTTAAAAACTGCAAAAATGAAAAAAAGAAAATGGTTTTTGAAAAAATACTTGAAACTTTTTGAATGAAAAATGATTGGATCAACATTTAAAACCTGAAAAATCATCCAATCTAGTTTCTCTACAACCAAGCTGAAAGCTTGATAAAAAGAGAGTGGAGTTTAAACGAGAAGAGCTTCAGACATTCAAGTAGTCTTTCGTGGAAAAAGCCACGCAGTTGACATCGCAAATAGCCCGCGATATCGAAGCCGTAGGGGGTATATATACATATACTTGCAGCATCGAGTGTTCCTTCCCAGAGTAAACGCAAGATTTTTTTTCATTCGAATTTCACGTATTCCTTCTACGCGAATGCATCGTCGTATAACGCCCAGCTGAACGAATACCTTTCGCTTTTTTATTTTATTTTTTTTTTCTTCTTTCCATGTATGCTGGTCGTCCTGGTGAATCCATACCCTCGTCGCGTCTTTTTTAAACGAGTAGTCGGATACTCTGGATCCGGTATGGCTATGACGTAGCCTTTGATCTTGACGCAGGGTGTGCTCTTGGCGGTCTTCACTGTTGGTAGCTCAGGTCTGTTGGTTTTATTTTTTTTTCCTTTTTTTTCCCTCGTCTTATTTGCTCTATCTCTCGTTACACCAAAGTAAGGCTGAAGCTTCAAGCGTAGAGCGTCGAGTCTTTGCCGGAGGGTTTTTGGTTAAAGCAGACTCTTTTTTTTTATAGACGTAATTTTTTTATCAGTAAATGAGATTAGAAATTCGTTGAGTAAAATTACCTCTTGGTAATGTCCATTTTTGGTTCGAAAATTTTATGTAATTTGATTTAATTCTCTAGCGTTAAAATTAATTTTTTTTAATTTAATATAAATTTTATTCTATTTAATTTAAAATAAAAAATTATAATTCTTATACGCAGACATACGTTAAATTCTCGATATTTTATTTTTTACTCGTAGTTTATCAATGTTCAGTAGTATAATCTGAAAAGTTCATGACTGTTTAACGACACGCAGAATCGACCTGGTCTCTTCCCGCATTGACTCTTTCAATAATCGAACAGATGCGTCAGTAGCACAATAGACCGCCCTCTCTCTCTCTACCCATGAGCTTTCGATTCCGTTCGACCCAATAATGAGTATATACTCTAATTGATCAGATAGGCGTATATTTCCAAGTGAGGTAGAGGTAGAAAAGCGAGTTTGCACAAATGGAATTGAGCCCAGCGCGCATGGGGAGAGGGGGTAGTCGCTCCAAGCGCGGCGAGTCGGAAAAGATTGAATTTAGGTCGCGCCTCGGGAAAGCTATGCGGAACAAATAGCTGTCCCGGAAAAGACTAGGGCTCTCTTTGTCTCTCCGGCCAAGAATAGACGGACGCGTGTTGACGATCGCTCTATAGCAACAGGCCGGCTGGAATAAGTGCATAATAAACACAGTAGCTTGTTTGATGTTAATACTGTGTATTACATACGCGATTCTGTGCAACTTCCAACTAACATGTTTTCTTTTTTCTTTTTTTTTTAAGCTTTTTTGTGATATTGTCTAGCTGACCTGGTTCTCTTTACGTACTTGTATAAAACAAAAGTAATCATCTGAATTACATTATGCTGATGTTAGAAAGTAAAAATAAAAAAAAAATGAATATTAATGTGTTTTATTGTATAATGCTGTTGATTTACAATGTATATAGTTAACAAGAGAAATAAACTATTTCCTATTATCTCAAGGTTGCGCAGACAACCAATTTTAGTCCAGTTTGGAAAGGCAAACAATCTCGAGATTGCTGCCGTGGAACATCAAAATTTCGCTACGTTGATGGTAGGGGGAGGGTTTGCTCTTGCGGTGAAACCCTGACCACGGCTTTGACGCGTGTATCGTGTGCTATCAAGTTTTCGAAACATGGTGATGAGGTTAATAACGAAATTCCAATTATATTCTCGCTCTCTCTTGTTGGATTCTTCGCACAAGTGATTTTAAGTTATAGTGTTACAGATTGTTGGACTTTTTTTTAAACATATTTAAATTTGTGTTTATTTCGTTAGATATTCAATAATTTTATTGATTCACTATTCATTGTGAGAAATCATCGAATTATTTAAAAGATGAAAAAAAATTTTTAACCTGAATTTGATGTTTAGAAAGCTTTTCTAATTAAAATAGCTTTAATTTAAATATCTCTGTAACAATATTTACAAAAGAGCAATCCGCACTAGCTTTAAAATAAAAAAAGAGTCAAGCATTAGTAAAAGAATAGAAATAGAACGTCAAATAAAAAAAATAGAATCCTCACATTTTCCAAAGGGTTACTCCATGTGAGCCTACACTCAGAGTAGCGTAGAGACTATTTGCAAATCTCAGTGCTTAATCGTCGAACATACCAAAACGTCGTGGTAGTCTAAAAGCTCCAGGGCGCATACACGTTCAACGGATTATTCAAATTTTTATTTGTCTGTGAGAGAGAGAGAGAGTGAGAGTTTAGTTCGTCGAATTTTGGCTCAGCCAATCGAGAGAGAGAAAGGCTCCAACGAACGAATTACCATTTTGACTAACTGCGTTGAGTTTTACTTGTGGTTCAACCAAACAGTATGCTGCTACTACTACCGCTAATGATAGAACTCTTTGCTTCCCTTTACTTGGATTATCCCCTGGTGATCCCTCCCTCTCTGGTATGGATTTAATTGTTGAACTTTAACGACTTTTGTTTTTGTGTCTACTGAATATCAACGCGGTACTTGACCTTTTTGATTTACGTTTAAATTTGCTGGTTGATATAAACAATATTAAATAAAAGTTTTTTATATGTGAGGGGTAAGTTTTATGATAATCCAGAAAATAAACTAAAATTAGCTTTGTAATATACAATATTGGTACTTAAATTGAATGAAATTCATTCTAGCAGAAACATTATATATACATATCGAAAGGGAGAAAAGCAGAGAGTACAAATATTCCGGAAATTTGATTTGCATGTCCCCTAATTAAAGTTCCCTCCACAGTTAACGAGAACCCTTCGTTTGAAAAGAAGCAGATATAGTCTCACTGTAAAATACGGACAGAAGTTAATGGATCTCGGTCTCGCTTCGACTCTGTTCCTGTAATCGTAATTAACGAGGGGAATCCCATACTCTCTCTCTCTCTCTCTTTCTCTTTCTCGATATCGCAAAAGTCAAGACCATTGCATATAATCTGGTATTGAGATTCCGCGTGCGCACGATATCGTCCTAGAATTTATTTGAAATTAATACGTGGCTTGTGTAAGCTCTCAGCATCGAATTCTCTCATTCTCGATCTCTTCTCTCTCTCTCTTTCTCTCTTTCGTCTTTTCGTTTTCCTTACTCTCTGAGAAATGTACTGGCAGAAAGATATGTCTCTATATATATATATATATATATGAGCTGTGTATGTATATGGATGTATTGGCAGGCGCTGAGGCGCAGAGTGCGCTTGGAATTTTAAGTGTGAGAACCTGCGAGTCAGGAAATTAGAAAGATCCGATATTGCTCCGTTGGAATTACAAGTAACCTCATTATTGGATCGAAAAGCTAGTTTATGCTGGGAGTGTATTACCATGAAGGCTGGATGGTAAAAAAATAAAAATGAAAAAGAATGATCTGATCGAGTTTGCTTTATGTAAATGTTGGATGCTTGTGTTTTAACGTTGTTGACGGTGAACTGTTAAGAAAGTATTATAGATGACTTATAGAAAAAATTAATGAAATATGGATAAATATTTACATTTTTAAAATTTAAACAATGTAATGTTAAAAATAATTATGCGATCGATTACATTATTTATTTTTAGTGTATTCTTGATTGTGTGGTAGTCGTATCGCTATAATATAGAAATTAATTATCTTGTATTGCAATTTCAAGTATTTCAACACATTAATGATATAACTTTATGTAATATTTGTACTTGTGGTAATCAATTAAGGTCCAAACTTGAATTTGGTCAGCATATTACAAATATCCCACTTTAATTTAAATTATTCGAAAATCTAGCAGAAATTCAAGCTTTGAAAATAAACTTTTTGAAATAATAGTTATTTTAAAAAGAAAAAAAAACCATCAGAACTAAAGTCAAATTTCAATCAGTGAAAACTAATTATTTTTTCAATTACTAAATGCATTAATTCCTTTTTTAATCAGCAAAAATTTTATCCATTAAATAAATCAGAATTTTCAGTAAATACTTTACACTTATAAAAGAAAAAGAAACAGCTAGGCTTTAACAAATTTCAATTCTTATAAAAATAAAAAATACTGTAATCCAAAATTTTTTGCTCCGTAATCAACTGCCTGCATGTGCAGACGTATGTGCTTGCACGAGACGATTCTGAACACTTACTAGCTCACAAAGACATATACCAACACCCACACCCACATACACATACATATATAAACGCACTCCTATTTTCCGTCGGCATTTTTCTCTATTCTCCAACTCCCTGCAGTTCGCAGTCAGTAAAGCCTGGAGAACAAAAACTCCACAATACATCAACATTTTTATGACGTTCCACCCTCTCTCTCTTTCTTCGCCCCCTCATCATTCCTACTCTTTTCTTTTGGCTCGTCCTTTTTCCACGTAAGCACTTCCTTCCTCTCGCGCGCCTGGCCATATTTCTATTTTTTTCTCTCTCTATTTTCTTTTTTTCTTTAACCTAACCATTCTTAGTCGTCCGCACATATACTCGACGCCCACTTTCTTTCGCTCTTGGCCTGACACTCACGTTTTGGTCTGAAGCCTGATATATTCCAGTTTAATGCAAACTGCTAATGTTATGTTAATGCGCTCGCTTTTGGTCTCTCTTTCTCTCTTTCTTGCTTGTGGTAGAGTAAAGTATTAGCGAGAGAACGACTATACGACTACGACGACGACGACAACAACGGCCCCTGACGTAAATACATCAGTCGGAATAATCCAGCAGCTGTTAAGCCTCATTTTCACATATATTTTGATGCTTTAAAGCTCAAGTGTGAGACGATTTCATATTTGCTTTTCTCCTACACAGTTTGACAGCAGTAGACGCTGGCAGAAAATTATTATTCGACTTTAGTTATATCTACGTGTTTATTCTAAGCTTAAAATAATCTTTTTATTATTTATAGCGGTGTAATAATTTTGATTAATTTCATTTAAAATATTAGAATAATAAGTTTTCAAAAATAACCGTCTTAAAAGCATTAGTTTAGCACAAATCTGGCTGTATTAAAAAATTAAAGGGATCACTGGTAAAGCGTTTCTGACTTTTTCGTCTAAATTGACAAGTTGCTCTCGTTGATTCGTTTGACAAAAGTAGAAGGTTCACAAGTCTCTCACATATCCAACTCTCTATCGTTACTCAAGTTTAGAAACTTCTTCGCGAGTCAAGGCTTAAATTGCAAATCCCTTACTCTTCCAACTTACGACTTGTGGATCATCCAACGTTGGTGTTATAAGAGAATATAAAGACGTAGGAAGCAGATTTTGTAATTCCTCGTGTAATTTAAGCTGCAGCACCGAGAAATTATACTAATTAAAGCTGTGGCGTGTGGTATAAAAAAAATTTTTTTTTTTTGCGTACATCTGCATATACAATGTAGTTAATGGACATATTTTGCATTTGAAAGATTAAATTTTTAAATCAAATTTCTTACACGAAAAATTTTACTTTAATTATTTTGTCAATCTCTTTAGGCTGTTCGTTTTTCATTTTTAGAAATATTACTAAATCGTATTACTGTTATCATCAAAAAGAATTAGAGTTTGTTTGATTAACTGAAGTTGAGTCAATAGGAATCGACAAGCAGAACTGTTTGAGAGAAGCTAAACCATGTCGGATTAACAGTCATCATTCAGCATTAGAATTGATAGCATATTAATGGAAACTCCATCTGCGTTTATCAAATAACGTTATGTTACGGTACTTACAAGATTATTCGATCCAGTAGCAGTATCAAATTCACATACCAGTATTATCTACTATCTTCTCTATTCCTTACTTTTTACGAATTAAATCGAATATAAAATTTAACACTAAAGATAGTATATAGATAGTATATGGATAAGAATAAAAATTATTTTAATTATTATATCAAATGATCAAAATAAAAAAAAACTCCACTCAAACCACAAAGTTTGATAATCACGTAAATGAAAAATTAAAAGTTGAAACAAGCAAAATGACGTTTACAAATCGGTCTGCGTAAACGGGGCCTCGGTTGAAATTCAACGAATGCTAATTCGAGGCGCGTATAACAAATAGCACAAGCCACGCTAACGGGCTATGAAAAAGCGTCCTGGACAAGCTGTCGCTACCGAGAGCCAAACCAAAGAGCGAGTGAGAGTTTGGAGAGAAAGAGAGAGAGAAAGAAAGAAAGAGATAGTGTATGTGTACGTTTTGGAGAAAGGGTGTGAGAGGTTTAATATATAGCTATATAGCTCTTACGGAGCGCGCGAGACACGACAATTAATTACCCCGTTCGTAAAACCGCGGCGGGACGACGACGATTTGTCTTCATTGGCGACACGACTTATCGCACGGTGGAAAGCGAACTGGGATGAGAGAAAGAGAGAGTATGAGAGGCAAATAGTCCGAGACGACGACGAGGACGACGACGTAGTCAGAGCGCGCGTGGAAGGGTTTCTCTTGCTTCTGCAAGAAGAAAGAGAGGAAGAGAGAAAGAGAGCTTGCGGAGAAGAAGAGAAATTTGAAGTTGTACAGCGGAGAATAGTGTGACAAAGCGAAAGCTCGACGCTTGGAAGATAAAACGAATGGAGAATAAAAGCTTGGAAGAAGAATGGAAGTTGAAAGAAGAGAAAAATTTTCTAATTAACCTATTAATAGTCAGAGGCCGATTAAGTCTGATTCTTTATTTCTTTTTATTTTTTTTTTATTTTTTTACTTTCTTTGAGGGAATTCCGATAATTGAAAAGTTTTAAGCTGTCGAGCGTAATTTAATTGGCATGTAACAAAAAAAAAAAAAATAGGTTGAGATTGTGATACAATAAAAATTGAGCTGCTTTTGTGTAAATGAAAAAAAAATATTGATTGGATTATTTTTTGACTGACGCGTACTCGAAGAGAGCAATATATAGTCGGATCAAGTAAATCAAAAGATATTCAATTAAATTTTACGCCCTTCAAGGTTATCAATATTTTCACAAATTAAAATGAAAAAAAAGAAGCCATCAATGTTCAAAATGTTTATAAATGAGATTCGTCTTCAGTAAAGTGACGATAACCCATATTATCCAGTACACCGTAAAACAAACAAATTTTTCATATAGACACTTCATTTTTAACGCTATATATTCTACTC
Organism: Leptomastidea abnormis; assembly: GCA_030522805.1. Taxonomy (NCBI): domain Eukaryota; kingdom Metazoa; phylum Arthropoda; class Insecta; order Hymenoptera; family Encyrtidae; genus Leptomastidea; species Leptomastidea abnormis. The sequence goes on from JAPYZE010000008.1 coordinate 37,862, forward strand.
AACCACAAAAAAAAAAAAAATTACAAGCCACAAAGACTAAAACCTCTCGAGGAATTCCATATAACAACATCGTAAAACCGGATAACCGCAAGCTCACACTCGTTTGTCAATTGTTTTATAACGTCGTGTCATCGATCGTATCACCGTTTTTGCACCAGTTCATCTCTCTTCCAACAAGTTCTGGCAGTTTGGTATAGGAAGACCAAAAGAGACAGAGAGAGAGTCAAAGTTACCATCCCCCATAGAGAGAAGATTATACACGCTTACGCGAACTTGACTCTGCCAAGAGAGGAGAGAAGGAAGACCCAGGCCGTATCGTTTTATTTAATGCCGCAATCATTAGTCACCATCAAACCTTCGTCCCTCGCTATATCGTATAAAGGAGATGTGCGAGCCCCAAGCCGGGAATTTCGTTTCTCTCTCTCTCTTTCTCTTTTACTCCTTCTCTCTTACTATCTCTCGTCGTGGCGACGTCTAGCTTTTCTTGGCTGCTACTGCTGCTACTCCCAAGGCGACGTCATCGATTTTTCCCGAACGACCCCCGTAGATTTCTCAATTGAGCTGCCCTGAAGCTCTCTCCCATGTAGCGGTAGCTCTAATGGCGGCGATAATAAGAGACTCGTTAACTTAACCCAAACCCTATCTGGTTATAAGCTATGGGTATATACACTAACCACATAGCTATGTCTTTTACCCTATGTCTTATAATTTCGTCGTCTACACGTGTGAAAAAAAGGTTGATTGATATATTTTTTTTTCTTTTACTCGGTATAAATTTTCTATGAGTTAAAAAAATCTGTGGACAAGTATGAAATTGTCTTAAATTGTGGGTTAAAAAAAAGGATTTTCTTGGGGTTACAAGATGCTTTTCATGGTATCTCAAAGTCGATTATTGAAGAATCCAATACATATGTAAATCGTATTCTGACTGGAACGTCGATACAAGCCACACAGTCTAGGAGTTATATCGAGCTTTTTCTCTCGACATTTTCCCCTTTACTTGACTTTTCTTACTCGCAATCAGATTTAAAAGCTATCCTTTGCCTCTTTCCCCCTCCTCCATTTCGTACAGTACTCTTATTGAGCTCTGTAAACGCACACCCTCGACATTTTTCGACTTGCATTCACTGAATTCCAAGTCTCAATATTCCTACTATCCGAAACCGCAACTGTTCTCTTTCTATACCTTCTTTTCTCAGGTAATTCCATTCTTTGTTTGCAACGTAAGAGAAAGTACAGAGAGAAGATTCTTGTAAAGGCAAAGCCGCGGATATGGCAAAGACAAAAGGAAGTTGAAAAGACGTTGACCGTAGGAATTCCGGATACTCAGCTACTATAGCTATTTCTTCTTAAAACTGGTTCTTCTTTTCTCAAAAAAGAGAAAAACACTTTACAGATTCCGAAAAAAACTGAGAATCGCGTGACTTTGAGGCTATGTTTCATTTCGTTTCTTTTGGTCACTTCGTTCCTGTTTGTTCTTTTGTTACCGATCCGAAAGTTCAATTTTGTTACAAAGAACTTTTTTTTGTTTTTATTTTTTATTTTCTGGATAAACGAAATTGAAGAACGCTTAGTGTCGTCATGGTTCATAGAATGTCATTGATGATCGAAGATCGAGAAATTTTCGGGTGTTAATAAAAAAGTTACGATATGCAATTAATCTTTTGAAAGATATTTCTGTATTTATAGTTGGTCATAATTTTCTTTTTTGTAAGGAATAAATTTATATTTTGATCTATGTAAATTAGTTTCAGAATTTTTTTTGGATTCAATGTATCCAAATGATATATTTTCATAGGAAATTTTAATTTTGAGTTGAATAAGTCCAAAAGAAATGTGCATGTACTTTTTGAAACTGTAAAAAGCACTTTAAAAAGGATTTTATACTTTAAAATTCTTTTTCTTTCATAAGCTTTTTTAACTTTTTGCTTTATTTCACTTAAAATCGCATAAAGATTTTTAAATTTTTATAGTTGTGTTAATATTGGATTATCTATTGTACCCTTGACACTCTCAACTAGAATCTTCCTTTATACTTAATAATTTATTAATTAATTAATCTCCATATGTTACATAAAGTGACTTCGAATTTAGTATAAAAATTGTAGTGCAGACTATGTTTTCGTATAATTGAATTTTAATTTTTAAATAAAAAAATTGTTTATATCAACACTGCAAAACAGATCAAAATTTTCAAGTGAACTTTCGACTCATTCGGTCATTGTACAGCTTTAAAGCTCTTAATGAGGCAAGATGCAACGAGGTCAGTGCAACAGTGGAAAGAAAAGAAGAGGGAAAAAAAGAAAAAAAAGCTCGAGGACAGAAGAAAAGTAGATGCACCGAGGCGGCAAAAAAGAGTGAAATAGAGTGGTAGTAAGAGGTAGAGAAGATGCGAAAAAGGCGTACTCGGCTCGTCTCATCAAGAGTAAAAATTTGCTTACCAACCGACCTACCGAGAGACGATGCGCAAAGACGAGAAAAATAGAGAGAAAGAGAAATGGAGAAGGTAGAGAGAAACCGTTGTTGAAGCTGTACACACTATCAGGCAAAAAAAGAGACAGAGAGAAAAAGAAATAAAAGCGGAAACGAAGGGTGGTATCTGCCTTTTAGGAGAGAGAGTGGGAGCCCGAAACGAAAGAAGAGATGGGACAGTACTAGCAGCAGCAGCAACGTCGACGACGATTACGACGCTGCGAGAAATAAAAAGGAATTGTCATCGCCCGGCTGGTTACTGCAACTACAGCCAAGGAAGGGGAGAGAATGAATGGAGGAGAGCTTGCTTTCCTTTTACTTCTCGTTTATCCCTCCCCCCACTACTCGTTGCTTTGCCGCCTTTTGTTTTTACGTCTGTCCTTTGTTTTTACGTTAACTTTTCAGCATTGGATGTTTCTTTCTCGTTGTCGGCTTTGTTTGAGAGGGAAGAAGGAGTATAAGGGCTTTACGTGAAACGTCACTGAGGGCTGACCTGTCTTAGTGCTGTATCGTATTACTGGATACGGATCGTGAAAAGTAAAATGAAAGCGTTAGTATGTTTGCTTTCCTTTTTTTCGTCTTTTTTAACTTTTGATATAGAAATATGAGTCTACTTACTTCTTTGGTTAGTGAGAAATAATCTTTACCTGGATAGATAATTGAAAAATAAATTTAAATGTGATGTCTGGCCAAACTCGTATTTTACTACTTATACTATAATTGCGGTTTTTTATAACTCAACGCATTTATACATTAAAATAGATAATTTTAGTTATAAATGAAATAAGTCGATAATATAAAAATTATATTCATCAATAAAAGTAAATAATGATAAAATAATACTTACTGTACTGCAATGGAACAGGTTTGACGACCTTAAAGCAAGCATGCCAAAATCCGATCTTAAACTTGACGCTAACACGGTCGCTTATATTACGTGGCAGTGAAGTTATCCTCTCTTCAGTCTGTAGCCAAGCCGTACTAAAAGTAGTAGCACCAATGGCAACTAAAGCTGCTAGGCCGCATAATAGTGCACATCGCGCAGTCCCACTACCACCGGGACTACTACCCGAGCAGCACATTGTCGCGGCTTTTCTTGGACGTGCTACTATTCTTAAGAGTGGCCTCGTTTATCTGCTCATAGTCTCGTCGTTTGCATTCTCAGTTGGAACGAGGCAAAGTCCTATAGGACCTAGGAGAGAGAGAGAGAAATAGAGGAAAAGGAGAAGGATAAGAAGGATAGGAATAAAGGAAGGGGACAGACAGGATGAGTAGGGAAGTTTCACTCGGCCATGAGCAGAATCGCGTCACGTTTGGCTGCTGCTGCTGCTGCAACGTCGACCGAAAGTCGAGTAGTCCTTGGACGGTGGCAGCTGCTCAGGGCTGCTGGTCTGCTGCCCCATCGTCCTTGGACGTTGAGCGTGGAAGGCCTGTAATGACCGGTAATTTTCAAGAGAATTCGGTTCAGTAGCGTACCCGGTTCGGCACGTGCACGCGAGAGACCTCCCGTGGGAGGAATATGCTACTCTGGTCGTGGAAACTAGACTATTCCCTCTCTCTCTCTCTCTCTCGCGTGTGCCGTCGCCAGACTCGATAACTTTGGTTCTCCCTTTTCCTTCTCTCACTCTTCTACCCTTCCATCCTACCAGGCTTAACTCGCTTATCGGCCGGGTTGCTGCTTACCGCTGGATTATAAGCGCCTAGTCGTATATGCATGCTACTTTTGAGATACCAGTGGCAAATATTATGATTTATAAATTTTTTTAGTTAAAAAATAAAATATTTTTTTTGCTGAAAAAATAAGAATTTATAATTTTGATAAAAGTGTATTTGAAGTAAAATTTGTTTTGTAATTTTAGATTATCGATAATTATGTGCATTTTTAATTTTTTATATCAAGTATTTAGTATTAAGATTGAATATCAATCAATAATTTACTGGGTTAGAAAAATATGTCTCAATTTTTTTTTTAAATCCACTATGATATTCCAATTGGAAAAAAGCCGAGTATCGTCAAAAATGTTTCATCAATAATTTATTATCTAGTTCAGTACAAGCTTTCGATAAGAAGTAAAAGTAATACATTGGACATGAAAGGAAAGTCGAGAAGAGAAGAAGCAAATGTTGCGAATGATAGGAGCATGTGTTGCTAGCTGCTACTGATCTGGAAATTTTTCGAGCGTGACGCCAAGTGAAGCAAGAAGGGAAAAATAAAAGCTACGCGAAACTAGTAAAAATCTCATAAAAATGCGCATTCGTGAAAGAGAGAAAGAACGTGTAGACTGCCACTTGGGTAACCCCCCTCTCTTCCATCTTTTACAGCTATCCAGTCCAACTGCTCTCTTGATTTATCGATTTATCGTTTCGGTAAAAACGACCCTTCTTTCCTCTTACCTCTTTTTCCGACCTAGTATACCCTCAGAAAAACCAGGTCGCGCTTCTTTCATAAATTTCTACCCTCTCACACCCCAAGGTTGCCAAGAGTAAAAAAAATCAAATAAATCGTTATCGCAAAATTTCGGAGATCAAACTTCAACTGCCAGATTGACGCGATTTAACGCGATGACAAGGTCGTTGAAAAAAACATAAATTCTTCTTTAACAAGTAAGTCATAAGCTTTAGGATCGCAAACGAAATAAAACGAGTTCCACCGAGTCTTTCGGATACCAAAAAAGGAACCATCTGCCACTGGACTTTGTGAGAATTGAAAGAACGACGAAAACGCCGAGGCGGACCAGCCGGTAAAAAAGCTCTAACTGCCCGGGCCTTTCAAAAACTGCGGAACACAAGCTCGCGTGTGGGCAAAAAGGAGGACAGAGGAGAGTATGCGATCGCGAAAACTTTTGCCAGCTGGACACACGTTATCCCTCCCTATACGACGTACGCCAACGGGCTTTGTCCCTCTCACTACTCAGCTTTGCACGCGACACTGGTTGGTTCAAGCTTTTTTTTTACTCTCTTCTGCTGCTGCTGGTGCTCTTTTTTTTTTGCTTTGAATGAACGAGGCAGTTGGACGTGGATTGCAAAAGTTTTGCGTAAAGTTCGTGACGTTGCGAGCAAACGATATGGCTTCTCTTTTATTTTCTACTTTATGTTGGTTGGTGGATAAGTGGGTGGGGGTTGGATTTTTAATTAAATTTATTTGGGGTAAGTAATCGTTATAATGTGTACTTATTGACTATACTGAGAATTTTAGTTTGATTTTTTATGGATTTCTGATTTAATGGATAGTAAAAAATTAATACATTATTTTTTTAAGATCAATTAGAAAAAAAATAAAAATTTTATATTTTTAATAATCAAAAAATATAATGAAGCTACTTAAAAATGAATTTAAAAATATCTGAGATTTTAATAAATAATTGATTTTTCATTGATTATTTTTAATCATTAATATTTCCAATCTACAAAAAATATAATTAGACTCACATTAATACTCATTTAATTGTTTTCACTATACTTACATCACAATATTACCATCATTAAAATAAATATGACAAAAATCAGCGCAAATAATCAGGATTGTATTATTGTTTCTAACAAGCAGTGAAGCAGTAAAAAAAAAAGAAAAATCAAGACATCCCCGAGGAATCTCTCTCCAAACGAGTAGTCGCAAACAACGGTGCAAACGATAAAAACGAGAAAGGGTACAGAGCAAAGAAAGGGGTGGTACAGGCAGAAGGTAAAAAAAAAAAAGTCACCTCGCAATTTACCCTGCAAATCCCGCCTTAACTGCCTTGGGACTCGGCTTTATCCGTAAGGCGATAGCAGCAATCGGAATTAATTTCTTCGAGTGCCAAGCTACTACCATCGCGCTTGCTTAATGCCTTACTCAGATGCTAGTGCGTAGACGCGTATACGTATAGAAACCAGCTGGAAATCCATTAAATACTCACGGCTACACTGAAGACTTACGTGGCTGCTTTTTGTAGTTTTTTACTTTTATTTATTTATTTCTTTTTTTTTTGTGTGTCTGTCGGACTTTTACACGTACGTACTAAAGTCTGCCGGAATGGTGAAATCTGCGCTACGACTGCTACTACTACTGCAACCTGCTTCCTCTCGCTCGTCCATTACATGCTGACCTCTTTTTCACTACGTCCACCTCTCGCGTGTGTGTGTGTGTGTGTGTGTGTGTATCGGCTTCGCTTTCCGTTCGTACGTCCCGTGTCAGGTCTTACGAATTTTTTGTGCTTGCTTCTACGTGTTTTATTTCCGGTGTGCTTTTTCTGTTTTCTTTTTTTTTTCTTTGATGCTCTTTTTGTGCTTTTATACTGCGATCTTTTATATCGTACGAGTGTATGATGAACAAAAATTTTTGTTTTAGTGAAATTTTGTTTGTAAAATTAAGACTTATTATATTTCAAGATAGATTATTTCACTTGTTAAAAATGTAATTTATATGTTATAAATATCTCTGGGTTCGTATTTTTGCACTAATTATTTTTTTTTTTTTTATGACATATAAACAGTAGAAGCTCATTAGTTAACAACATGCATAATTTGAAAGAACAGACATGCGAGTAATATCCGTTTTGAAATTAAAAAGCATTGCATTTTCATTAATTAAACACGTGAATTTTAAATGAAAGTAGAGTTAATGTAGCTTCAATGATTACACGAAAATACATAATATATTGTATTTTACAGATCATAATTTTAAGCAGTATAAAATTAATATTAAAAAAATTTTTGAAATTACGATTGTTTGATTTTTACAAGAATACATAGTTTCGAATTAAAGTACAATATCAATGAACGCATAATTAAGAAAGTGCCTGCCAACAAAGCCCGAGACATAGTTGTTGCATACAAAACACCATTAGGAGTTGTGAAAACTTTCAGAATGCAATAGCCTTGTGCAAGTGAATGAGTTCAAGGCGAAGCTCTAGCGGTCGATTTGAACTTTTAATTACCGAGAAGAACTAAGGAAAGAAGTAAATAAGAATTAAGGAGAAGTAAGACAATGGGGCCAAACTCGTATATCTCTGAGAAAAAACCCTGGCAATGGAATAACTATCTTGGCATTTGAAGGTAACTACAAACAGAATTTTTTTATGGGTATTCTTAAGTGAATGTTATTTTATTATTATATAATTTAGATTGAGATGAAAATTAATTTTGATTGTGTTTTAATATTTAATATTGGGTACAACGATATTTTATTTGCATAACATTTTTTATGAAAAATTAAAACTCATTTTTAAAGCTACATTTTCGATATTTAGTGTTGAATGCTATCGTGTTTTAAATTATTTTTTATATTTATCAACTTCAAATAAAGTTTTTGTTTAATAAAATTTTTAAAAAATATTTCGCGTTTGTTTGTAATTGCAAAAAAATGTTTTCATATTTCATAAAATTTTACGAAAAATAGCAACTGAATTCTTTCAAATTTATTTAGATTCGTTTCAAATTCAATTAGTTAAATAAAATACAATTTGATTGAAAATGTTACAAATAAAGTTTATAAATAAAATTGTATCAAAATACTTGTTTTGCAATGCTACGTTACGAAACCTTCCTTTAGGCTTTTTAAAATTTTATTTTAAAATTAAATCAAAAGTTAAAAATATATATATTTGTATATATAAATTTAATTTGTTTTTACTTTTAATTGAAAAGAGTTTTAGCAGTGAAAATTTTTAAAAGCAAAAAGTAGGTGAACAGTGCATTTATTACAGCTCGCAATCACAAATGTAAAAAGCGAGCTGAAATTCGTTCGTTTTTGTATGCTTTTTTTTTTTTTATTTTACCAAATGCACATATCACACTATCGCAAATTCATTCTACATTCTGCTTTGTAGCAATGTTTCATTGGTTTCCTATCTCATCTAAAAAATCTATCGCTCACACTATGCTACCATTTCAAACAGATACAAATGATACATTTCTGGTCTAGTTGAAATACATTAACGTAATGAATGTACTTGCTATCTCGTCGAATTAAATATTACTTTTATAATCTAGATTTATTATAAAAATAATAAATTTCAATTAATTTTCTTAACTACATTATTCATTTCTAAATTCCAGATTTTCATATTTAATAAAATGTAAGCAGCAACGTTTCTCGACAAGCGAGTTAAGCCATTGGCAAAATGCAGCTTACCAGTATCTCATTCCGCCATTCCTTTTCTCAATCCCTTCGCACCCACACTCTGTACCTTCCAACCTCAGAAACGTCACTTGTACACAAATTCGATCGATACAAAAATAAAAAATCACGCTGTTCTTATAATTAAATAATCATTCCGTAAACATTATCTTGATCACCGACCAGTAAAATATTGAAAAAAAAAAATCTCGCACGCGCACGTGCTCGTCAAGCCTTATACCACGTAATCCAAGCTGGAGCTTTATAGCACCGACAGCGAGTACAACTTCTTCGCACGAGAGCCGGAAGCTTACTGAACCCTGCGCTCCAGTACGGCTCCATCCCGCTTCTCCCTCTCTCTATACCCGCTACTCTCTCCTCACGTCCCTCTTCGCTCTGGAGTCGTTACTCCCTATATTCCCCTCCGACGATCCCGAAGTCATTCCAGCGCTTCGAGGACTGCGCCGCACCCCTGCTCTCCCTTTTCCACCCACCCCTGACGTTGCCTACTACCACTACAACTACTACTACCACTACTCCCTTTCGCTCTCTCGATCCCGCGTACACTCGCGTCTGGACCGCGTATATGTGTTCGCGCTGCGCTTGCGTTTATTGCGAGAGATCGAGTTGCTGCTGCTGGTAGTAGTAGTAGTAGTAGTAGAAGGGATGAAAGTAGGGGTATATGGCTAGGGATAGTGGCAGTGAATTGTGGAGTGTCCGATTTTCTGGACCTCTTTCATCTTAAAAATTATGATTTTTGGATGACTAAAAATTTTTTTCTATTTTGGCGGGATTTTTTTTTTTATTTGATCAAGAGTTTGAGATTTATTTGTTGAGATTGTGATGAATCTATTGGGTAATATATGGGAAATGTTCTGATGGTAAACAATTTGTGATGTCAATATTAATTAAATCAATAGAGGAAGAATAGAGATTGTCTTGATCAAACATGAATATGGCATTATTTCGTTAATTTAATTTATTTGTAGTTGACAAAATGAAAATTTTAATGATTTTGGCGGGACAAATAAATGATGTATTAAAAGTAAATATTATATATAATTAATAGAACATATTTGCTTGAACACTCAATATAAAAATTAATGTAACTGAATCACAAATATAATAATCATTCATATTCATAAATTGAACTACCAAAATCTTAATTTTTTTTTCTTTACTTTATTCAAATTTTCTTGTCTATATATTTACTAGTCTCCACGAATATTAAACAAGTCTAAGACTTTCAAGCAGCAACAGCAATAGCAAACTCAAGGGGTCACACGTCAGTTTGAACTTATAACTCACACAGCAGCTTCTTACACTCTTACCTCCCTTTACTTCATATATTTCCCCTCCAAAAACTAAAGAAGAACACGAGAGAGAAGCTTGGCCCTCACTTACTCCTCTTCAACATCATCATCATCCTCTTTCTCCTCCTTTTCCTCCACGACATCTAATTAACCCACTTACTGCCATTTTATTTATTCATTAATTCACTTTTCGTCGTGCTACAAGGCGTATTGCATAATGCGTCAAAGTTCGAAGTAACGAGGTTTGCTCTCTTTCTCGAGAAAACGCGTGGCAAGAGAACCTTGGTTGAAGGCTGCTATGCTACTGCTGTTGCGAGATGACTACGACGACGACGACGCTCTTTCACGCTCCGTCGTACGTATTCATTTTAGCGTATTACCCTGCTTCAGAGTTTTCGTCCCTGCACGCTACTCTCTCTCTCTCTCTCTCTCTCTCTCTCTTTCCTGCTCTCCCTCTTACTTTTGGGGCTGATACTTTTGAACTTTCATAGCGCCTCAAGATTTTCATTAATAAACGGATCATTTAACTTAACTGACGTTCATTTTCTCAATATTTGACAAGATATTTTTTTTTTTAAACATTAATGCTTTGAAAAGTATTGCTTTTTGCTTGAATGCTGTTTCAGATGTAATAATGACGTTTTAGTTTATATCAAATAATAAATTATTTAATCAAAAGAGCGGCATCAGGGATTGTAAAATGTTATTCATCTTCTTTGTTCATAAAAGCTCGCGTTAACAAAGAAAAAAGCTCAGTAAATGAGCAATGTAACAAATCTGTAATACTCTGACTGAAAATTGCATAATTGGCGTAATAACATTAAAAGCACATGTAATTTTGTTACTCACCACACCTTATTTGATTACATTACATTTTAACGTATTTATTTGAAGTTACTGGAATTTAATCTAAATCTAGCACAAATAGTTTATTACAATTTGAGTTTTAAAGCAAATTAAAATTCATCATGATTGTAAAACATACATGTTTGAAATAGTTTTAGCATCGATTTATTTCACTTTTACATTTACATTTTATTGAAATAGAAAAATTCTACAAAAAATAATACAAATTGCTTGAAAAATCAATTTTCACGCATGTGTAAATCATAAAAAAAAAATGTATCGCAATAAGTATAATAACACACATCACGCCGTATTCTCGTAATATCGGCTTACTTTGCGAAAGCTCTAGCAGTAGAGCTTGTGCACGTGCGCACACACAGAGCATAGAGACTGCATAACTATGTCATAATAGCCATTGAAGGCACAACGAAGATAGAACTAGTAGTAGTAGTAGTAGTAGTAGTAGTAGTAGTAGTAGTAGTAGAGGGTATGAGAAAGAGAAAAGAGGTGGGGTTAAATTGCCGGCGTAGACTCAGTGAGATTTTCGGTGAAAATTCGCTGAACGTGCGACACTGGATATATAGTATGTAGAGAGGGGGAGAAAAGCTCGCTCGTAAAACGCTGCAACAATCGCTTGCGTGATTTCAATCTTGGACACTGGACGATAAAGGGGGAGGAGGGGAGAATGGGTCAGGAGAGGTTACTACCGGAACGCTGGCTTTAATTAACATTATCGAGATAATTTTGCTGGTCCTGCTGCTACCGTTGTAGAGGGATACAAAATTTGGAAAATGCAATTTTTCAAATATTTTAACGCATGAATCGGTAGAGGATGGAAAATTTTTCAGTCAATGTATTATATATTTGAAATGATATTTACAAGTTAAATAATTTTGACGTTTTGTTTGCCGATACGGGTAATAAAATATTTGGATCGTTTGAATTTTAATATCTGTAATTTCGATATCCTATTTACTTTATCCTACCGTATAATTAAAGAAAAGAAAATCATCGCATATAAAAGTCATTTTAGTGAGTAGGTAGGTAGGTATATATAATCCAAACGAGTTAATTCCTTACGCTTGGGTAGAGGAAGAGAGAGCACAGGTAAATTTTATCACCGGTAGTCTTATGAGCGAGGCAACGTGGAAAGGATAGCAAAGAGCAGGGGGGGGGGGTGCGCGATAGACACTTTACGATGCTACGCGCCGTTGCGATAACGGATCGTTCGAGGCTTCTCGAGCCTTGTGGCTTTTATATAACGTAATGTGTGTACCCGCAGAAGTAGCTGTATGTATATACGTGTGTTGGTTCTTACTGTAACGTTAGAGAGAAGGTGTACCAGCTGCACACGATACTGGTGAAATTTTACGCGCCAACTTTGGCAGGCCGTACACAAGCTGCCACACTTTCTGTGTGTAATACATACTTGCTACTGCTACTGCAATGCCCTAGTTTTGGGTTCAAGTGACTATGCCGATGACCGCAACGTTGTTCAAAGTCGTTTGGTTGCGCGGCTTTAAGTACTGTGACTGAACTGACTGCTGTGTGTATCGAGTTGGCCTAGAAGAATAAGTTTTCTTGGGTTCGAAATGAGAAAGTGGTGGTTGGAAAGGTTTAAAGCTTTGGAAAGTCAAGATAATGAAAATGAAATAATTTTTATGTATTTGTTTGATTAAAAAGGAACGTAGTTTTATAATTGGCATCAATGATTTAATTAGGTTTTTTTTTCTTCAAAGTAATATAAAAAGGTAAAGAGTTTTATCAAAATATTTCAACGAATAATTAGTGCGTAGGAAAGGCTGGAATTTTCGTCTTAACATTTTCAGAATATTTTAGATTTAATGTAGTTAATTATGAAATTAAGATGGAGAAAGCTAATTTCTTTGAATTGCTAATTTGTTTTTACATTGACTGAAAAGCAAAGATTTTAATATGATTTTTTTATAAATTACAAATTTTGAAGATTTTAACGTTACGTAGTTAATATTTTTATAAAGAACTATATACTTTGTAAATTATATTTAAAATAATAAAAAATCCTTTTTACTCTTTCATCCTCAACATTCAAATTTCTCGAATCCTATACCAAAACGTACTATCCTGCAAACACAATGACAATCCAAATAACCATACCCAAAATTTCTTCCTACCCACAACAACCATCCCTCGATCAATGATAAGCCATAAAGGAATATACATACATACACATCCAAGTATGCCCAGGCTCATTACCCTCGTCAAGCAATCGAGTAGAGCAAACACGTCATCATAACGATGGGAAAGAGCATAGTCCACGAAACCCTCCCTAACATTGAGGCAGGCGCGCGCGCGCGTTAGCTTTGATTCGGTTTAATTTCGGTTCGCCGCTATTCGATCTGCTTGGCTCCGCATAACGACCGGCCAGTTCTCTTCGTCTGTGATTATATATACCTACCTCTCTTGGCACCGATTATTGTGTGGCTTGTGTTGACGAGAGACGTGACGTGTTTTGCCTCCTTGCTTGTGTTGATTCGTAGTATGAGCAAATTTATTTGAGTTGCGATAATTTTTTATTTTACGATGGTTTGTGACCTAAGCACAATACAATAATTTAATCGAATTTGGGTAATGCAAATTTTAAGAATTAAGTAAATATATCAAATTGTTTTTTCTGGCTAAAAAATTTTTACTTTCCATTTAAGATTTAGTAGAAATGTCTTACTAACCTTTTTGAATTTACCTTCTTTCATGTCAACTTCCTTATCCTGTCTCATCTTGTACCATATCATACCTACTCTCCTCTTTTCTCTTTACACCTCATTCACTCAAGATCAAGCTTTCCCTTTGACACGCAAGCATTTCTCTTGTGTTCTTTACCTCTCATTCTCCCCATTTCTGTATTCCGCCGTTAATTAGCACTCCAGAGCTTTTAACCCTTGGACTTCTCTTGGACGCTCGTCAAGAAACGAAGAAAGAGAGAGAGAGAGAGAAAACAAGGAAAAGCGAAACGAGCTACACACCCTAGCAGCTTAAATGCTATTGTAGAGAACGACGCCACTTAGCACGCCAGAGTAAGGCTGGTTTCTCTCTCTTTCTTTCTACCCTCTTACTGCTGGCAGCTCGTGGTTTTGTAATCTGGATAGACAACAATTAGGACTTTTGGTAGTAGCTTGAGGTGCCAAGGTACTTTTATACTGATGCTCAATTATATGAGTTTTAATTGCTGGTCTAATAATGAGCTTCTAAATGACTGTTGATGATCTAATTTTGCATTTAATTTAATGTGCATTTTTTTTTCTTTTTGCAGGAGTCGTTAGAAGTGATATGGTGTTCGATCATAGATTGTGGAATAGGAAATACCATTAGTTAAAAAGTTGAATTGAAAAAAAAAATAAATTGTAGAAGAATTTGATGATGAAAAACTTCAATGGTATTCAATTTACTTTTTCCTTTGGTCAAAACAAACGAAGAGAAATTGAAAAGAAAGGAAGAAGTGAAAAAAAAACAATAAACAAGCGTCGCTAAATAAAATAGTTTTTTTTCTCTTTCTTTCTCTTTTTTTTTTTTAATTTTTATCTCGAAAGAGCCATGCCACGCGCGAAAGGGAGAAAGAAAGAGAGAGGTAGAGAAATAGAAAGAGCTAGTGGTATTCTCTCGAGCAAAGTTTAATTATCTTCACGCAATTTCGTGCTTTTCGATTGCTTCCCCCCATTCGATCCAATAAAATTTATAAAACTTTTCCGACGAGCCCTCGAGTGCAGACACTTGCTTCGGAAAACTTAGGTTTAGCCCTCCTGACTCAGACTTAAAGAGTAACGTGCGCTTGCGCGTACAAGAGCTTGCTTGCTTTGCCGCCACGCCATATCGAAAACATCGAAAAACTCCAGTGAAATAACTATTCCTTGAAATAAAATAAAAAAAAAAAAGAAAAACAAACTTTAGCCATCATCCGGATTTTTCTTTCGTACAACCCCTACCTCCCCTCAGAAAACAACGAGAAATAACGAACGAGCGATAAGGTATAGAGAAGAAGCCAGGTTGTAGTAGTAGGGTAGCAAGAGGAAAAATGCGAGAAATTCGCCGCGGCCTTCGTATAGTGGCAGTAGTCGTAGTAGTAGTAGTAGTAGTAGTAGCGTTGGTAACGAGAAAGTAGCCCCGAGGCAGTAAAGGAGGAAGGGAGGGAGGGAGGCCAAATGGAATTTTACGAAGGCTCTCTCGTATGAAACTTCGGGAGCTTGTAATTAAATCAGCTCGCGTCGACGACGCACAATGGACGGTCTCTGAAACGACGATGCTGAAAGAGAGAGAAGGTAATACGTATATGTAGGTGGAAGAGGAAAAGAGAGGCGCATAAGGTATATAGGAGACTAACACAAAAGCTTTTCGTCCAAGAGTGAGTGAAAGAGAGATAGTGTAGGGAAGGCTCGAAGTGATGTTAAGTGCCCGAGGCTGAGCTTACACATGGAACCTAGTATATACCCTATATGAACTGAGCTTGCGAGAAGATGAGAGTCAAAGAAGCAAGAGAGAAAAAGAGAGATAGAAGAAAGTTGACGCGAATAGCTTCCTTCTCTTATTTTTCAAACAGAGACTTTTATACTGCTTGTCTTTTTGTGGTATACTTGAAAAATCAGTAGCTACTTTTATGAATTTTTAATATAAATTATTTTTATCGATGTAATAATTTTGAAATTGACTCTGGTGGTCAATCTGATTATATCCCTTTGATGACATTTTCATAATTTATATGTACTTTGTAAGCACAAGTACTTGATCATATTTCATTTTAAAGCTTTCATTTAAACTAATAAGGATACGATTTGTCAAATTGAAAATAAACTTGGCCCGTAATAAATATGCATCGTCGTCGAGGGTTATATAGCAATCACTGTATCGTAGCACAATAAATAACACCCGATATTCTCTCCTCTATATACCTGAAGATAAGGCAAAAATTATCCATTGGCAAAGAAAAAAGAGAAGAAAAAAAAAAGTAACTACGACCCCTAGCCTCGTTTTAAAGCTTCGGTATAGGAATATCGAAGCGAGCAGGGCTTGCTGAGAAACGAGCGTAAAATAAATCATCCAAGCGGACGTCGGAGAACCGTGTAAGAAGGTGGCTTGAAAATAAAGGCAAGCAGTGAACGAAGAAGGCAAAGTGGTATAGGGAGCTAGTAGGTGGCCTCGAAATATCTTAGACGGTGAGAAAAAAAAGTTGGGGGTGCAAAAAAAAAAAAATATATATGACGTGGGAGAGAAGTGGCTGGCTTAAGCGCTAGTTTTCGGCCCATCAATCACAGTCACATTTGCTGTGGTGTATATATTGGCGAAGAATGTCGTGGTATCGATACCTGATAAAAGAATACGAAGCTTTACTGGTAGTGGATGCTTGAGGAGAGATACTATGCAGCTGTGATAATGATATTGGGTATGTAAAATGAGATGAAAGAAGATCGAATTTGTGAATGTTATGGGGTTTCAGATGCTGCTTTTTGCAAAACATTGTCTTAACATTTTGTTTTGCAAACAATGAAATGGACGTAATTATTTGAAAAAATTTTCTTCAGAGAACATTATGGTTAATGTAAAAATATCTTTTTTGTGATATTTTTCGGAAATTTTTACTTTGGAATATTTTAGTTTAGGGAAAAAAAATGAAATTTTAACTAATTTTATTGCTTTTTGTTTTGTAGCATAAAAAAAAAATAACATTTGAATTTGGCAAGAGAAAGTATTATGCAAATTAAAATTTCTGTTTTAAAATAATTTAATATGCCATAATTAATGAAATAACTCATTACCAAAAATTTATATCTAATTCTTAAAGCAAAAGAATAACAAAATCTAAAATCAAAAATTAATTTCAAGAATATTAGATTACATAAACAATGTATATAGCTCATTTCACGATTCAGTTAATAAATTAACTTCTAACTAGAAATTCGAGCCTTACACAAACGCAAAATGTAGAAACACTCACTGCACCCATCTCTACAATTCAACAAAAACAAGTCAGAGTAAAAAAAAATCTAAAAATAAAAGCAAAGAGAGAGAGAGAGAGAGTAGGGCACATTATAATAAACGGAATCCCCCACGAAATCGCATGCACATTTTCCGGCCGCTCTCATCTTTTATTTTTTCGTGTTAGCTGCGAGAGAGTGAGCTTGGAGACGCGAAGTTTCGTAATAGCAAAAAACTGGAGGGGTGAATTCCGGAGGCTACATACGAGAGAGCAAGAGAGAGAGAGGTGCACGTACACGCATGGTATGTGGAGCAGAGCGTAGTCGTGCCTTTTAATTACTACGCCAGCACAGTCCGCGCGCGATACGTCGCAGATGCGAGCACGCGTGACTTTCTAGTCGTTATGTATATATGCATGTATGTATGTATGTATGTATGTGAGAGAGGGTGAGTTTCGAGCTTTTTCCGACGTAATGCATTTCCATATTTTTTTTTTCTTCTTTTTTTTTTGTAGCTGCACTGGACTTGTCGTTCGTATGTGGCTTTGTTTTCAAAATAATCAAGCTTTTCTTATTATTTAAATTCATTTGTTTTTCTCATGTTTTGGTTATTGGATATTTTCATTTTTCTTTTTTTTTTTATTATAGTCTATATTGTTATGGATGTTAGTTTAGTGTATGAGCATTCAAGGTTTCCTTGAGAGTTAGAGAATAACGGTTTATGGCTAAGCTTTATGTATGTAACTTTAGCCTTCTAACTACGCTTCGCTGATTATTGAACAAATAGTTTAACTTGTTGGAAATATTAGACGTTTGGGAATAATTAAAATTAAAGTTTACGGGGCTTAAAGTTATAAATTTTGAATAATAGTATATTCAATCAAGAAACATGAGAGCATACATACAACAAATTTTATAATTGAAAATGAGATGTTATTTTTCTCCTTATAAATTTATCCGCTTATGATTCCTCATAAATCAATAAGAAACACGTATCGACTCATAAGCCAACAGAAGTCATAAAGTGCCTCTGAGAGACAGAAACGTCCCCCCATACGCATCCAAGCAAATCCTCGAGCTGGAATGATGCGGATTCTAGGTCGTAGAATAGGAGAAGGGGAATAGACCAAAATCATTGCGACCATCGTCATTCCCACTGGAATGCAAGCAAGAATGCAAGCTCATGCTATATCTAGCTACACAGAGAAGGGGAGCTGAGTTACGGGACAAGGCTTCGGATTAGCCTCTCTCTGAGTCTCGCGTATTATCAGGTCATGCGTACATGTATACGCATGTATATGTATGTAGAGGAGGAGGAGGGCCGTGCGCGCATTGCGTGCATACGTTACTCATGTGGCTGCTGCCGATGCAAGAGTCGCCAAGTCAAGCGGGGTATAATCGAGCAATGAAATGGAAGATAGCTATTTTGGAGAGATTAATTCTAAGCTAACGCCCGCTGGTTATATGGAATAAGTCGATTAATCAATGTGATGATGATAGTTTAACGAAAATTTACGAATAGCAAGCTTTTTTTTTTTTAGTGGGGATAATAAAAAAGAAATGTTATTATTGGGATTGAAGAAGAAAAAATTTTTTGATACATTTTTATGGATGATTCTCGATCGTATTCGAAAGGGAGGAATAAAAAAGATGGATTTCTTTATCGCATGTATACTTGTGAATGGAGTTTCACTATGGGATATATATATATATGGAATATAAGCGAGGGAGATATGTGATGTTTGCTGATATTTTTATGTGTGTGTGTGTGTATGTATTCTATACCGGGAAGCGGCTGCTGATGTTGCTACCGAGTTTTCTATTCGTATCTGCGATTTCAATCGAGAGGAGGACCATACAGATGGATGAAATGGAATGTAAATAAGGTATATGTTGTGTTACTATCGCATATGAGTATCTCGTATATATCTAAAGTGATAAATGCGATTTTATTTTATTTTTAATTTTCTAATCAGTATTTTATAATTTTTTATTGATAAAGTACTCGACTTGAATTTTTAAGAATAAAAAAGTTATTTCACAAGACAATAAATTGATTTTCATACTTCTTTCAATAGCACATATTTTGCAAAATATGGGACGACAAGGACCTTATTGACGGATAGTGTCCACATCTCCGTATTTTATGACAGTCAGCCGAGATTTTCTCATTTTACCAACGATTCTCCCACTCATTTTTTTTTCTCTCCTTTCTCATACCTATTATTTATCTTCCTCTCGCGTCAAATCGACTACTCGACCTTTCTCTCTCTTACCCCAAATCCTGCTTACGTGTACGCAGGACACGAGTATTTGAAGAAGAGAGAAAAAAAAGGAAAAGGTAGTTTCTCGCCACTCGGCTACAACGAGAAGAAGAAGAAAAAGAAGAAGAAAAAAAGGTCACCCTACAGCCCTGAGGAAATGTGGTAGCTGCACGACAGTCACGATACGACAGCGTCATCATAGTACACGACGAGGGGCTTGGAAATTTGATTAGATCTCGTATCGCTCTCTCTCTCTCTCGCCTTTTTTCCTTTTACGCTTCTGATGCTTGCTTTTCTAGCGCCTCTGAGAAAGCTACTTTTATAGCAGTACTCTACTTTCTTTTTCACTTGGTATTCAGAGAAAAATACAGTGTGTTCGCTTGCTTGTTTTTATACTGTTATGACTAATGAATTAGCTGTGTTATGATGAATGATAATTTAATGGGTATAAACACTTTTTAATAATTAAAAATTTTGAATGATTAAATAATTTTTAAAAAGAATTGTACTCTTACAATATTGTTATATTTATTTTTAAAAAATCTGGTATTGTATTTTTATACTTATTGTAAATTTTTACTATTATTATATACTACTGACAATTCTATTGTAAAAATATGATTGTGACACTTATCCAATTTTTTTGCTAACAATGTTACATTCTTTACAAAATTATGTCATTTAGTGGAAAAATTTCAACTAAAATATCAATGATCACTATTTCCGTATATAAATGCCAAAGAATTTCTCAAAACAATAACAAAAAAAAATCCTTAAAATATCCGTTCGTTATCAACTCGATCAAACTTCCAACAAAAGAAAGCAAAGACCACCATTCACTTCTCACCCGTCTCCAGCTTCTTTACTCTATATAACAGCCAGATACACATACCGAAATATCACATTTGCGGTCACAGTCCACCAACGGTGTCATCGTCGTCGTCGTCGTTGAAGCTGTCGTGCTATTCATCCTCCAACAGAGGGATAAGCCACGAACGAAGCCCAGATGTCATGAAAAGCAACCAAGCTTTCGTATTTTTCGTAGCTACTTGTGGGTAACCGAATGATTCTACGCGCGGTTGCCAGGGAAAAATTTTTATCCCGATATCTTGCTTAAATTTATATGCTGCTGCAAAGACTCTTGAATATTTGAACGATATACACAGCTTCGCTTATACCACCTTATTTTTCTGAATATCGAAGATTTTCAAATGCGTATTACATTGGTATTTTCTTTTTTAAAACGTTATACATGAAAAGTTTATTTTAAGGAAAATATATTAGATATAATATTGTATAAGAGAAATTGCTTATTTTAGTTGGTAAAAGAGCTAAATTTTCCTACGTAGGAGGAGCAGCAGCAGCAGCATCAACGTGGTTAAAGAGAATTCACGACAAAAATGAGGTGGTAATTCAGACTGAGCCTCGCGAGCGAGAAGGGTAGAAAGGGAGAAATAGAGAGAGAGAGAGAGAGAGAGAGTCTAGTACATATAGCCGACGGCAGGGTCGGAAGTAGGCAAAGCGCCGTACTCTCGCGCGTGACGTAGCGGAGATCTAAGCAAACTTATATAAGTCGTGGAAGAGGAGAGAAAGGGGAGTTGAGGAGAGCTGCAATAATTTTGTCGACTCATTAGCAGCGCCGGTGTGCTAGGGATAAAGTTGGCAGGCTGCAGGCATACACAGGCTAAGTTTTGCTTTAATATTAAAGAGACAGTTCATATAGACGCTGCGTGGCTAGGAAGTTGGAGTCGCGAACTGTAGAAGGACTAGCCAGTTAGCCGCGCAAGCTCGAGCTTTTCTCTCCCTCTCTCTCGTATCTCGTCTTACCTGTAAAAGAGAGAGAGAGAGAGAGAGAGAGAGAGAGAGAGAGAGAGAAAACTGCTCTCGGTTACGCGATGGTGGTACATATACTGTCAACTTCTCTCGAACTGCGTGTAGTGTCAGTGTGCTTTAACTCCAAAAGACGCTGGGATAAAGTGAAGAAGGAAGATATAGGAAAGAGGGGAAAAGGTTGCAAAAGGGGTGAGGGGGAAACAAATGCGAATGCTGAATTATGAAATTCACTGCGATTTGCGCGGATTTTATTTTGTTATGCAAGAGCAAGTAGATTACTTCGACTTTGAGGGATTAAACTGCGATTCTAAATTTAACTTTGAAAACTTTCGTTATTAAGCGCATAAATATATAGCAAAAGCTATGCTATGAAATGGGATTTCTTGTGTAAGAAAAGTAAATAGTATTTGAAGTAGGAGGGGGAGTGCTTTAATAAATTTTATATTAAATTTTAAAATGTGCTATTTAGATATTTTGAAAATTCTCTGCTTGTAGATACTTGTGATTTGAGTTTATGTAATGATTTTCTTGATTTTACAAGAAATTGTTGTTAAACTTGTATATTAATTGCGTATTTTAAGTAACCTTTAATTTTTTTGTGCAATAATAAGTTAATGCAAAAATAAAATAATTTAGAATTTTTATGATATTTAACGTAAAATATTTGCTTGTAAACTTTTTCGTATTTCTTTTGAAAAACAATTTAAGTCTTTGAAATTAAAATTTTCACAAAGGAACCAAATGAAGTTTTGAACATTATAATAACGTCGCAACTACATTTTTCGAAGAAATTTAATATACCTCAACCCACCTGTAAGAGTAAAAAAAAATCACTTCAGAAAAACGCTATATACACTTTAAAATTTTTACTACTTAACTTTCACGTTGAGACTTACAAAGAATTTGCATGTACAAGAAATATTGCTATAGAGTTTAAATTCAGGTCAAAATAGAAAGACAAACAGAACTTATTATCACTGTTAAAAAGTCATGTTTTATTCCTTTTTAATTTAACAGAATGTCTTTGAAAGATATTTTTTCTAAAATGTTTTGATAGTATAAGAGCGCATTGAAATTCAGTATAATCTAGTGGTGACATAAATTCTCACCAAAGATCCCAAATCTTCAGACAAAATTTATTTTTTCTAAAGACCAAAAATTTTCGCACATAAAAACGACATATATTTATCAAAATTTTCTCCAGGTCAAAACGTAAAATCTTCTATGACTACTGAACTCTAAAAATAAGCCTACGGGCAAGTATGTAAAAAAAATTTCTGACCGTTAAAAAACTGGGACTGAGGACACACAGAAAAGAAAAAGAGAAAAGGATAACTTTTTTAAAAAAGAAGTAAAAAAGAGAGAACTAAAAGAAAGAGTTGGATTAGGGAGAACCAAGCCAAGAAGAGCGGAAGCGGGTGGCTATATAGAGGAGAGGGTAGAGGAGCGCGTGGTTGTAAAAACTAGTAATTCGCATGGGGTCCATAAAAATGTTTATCGCCATCAATAAAAAAGCTCTCTCTCTTCGGTCGGCTGGCATTCACCTCGGCCGATCTCTCTCTCTCTCTCTCTCTCTTCTTGCCACCCCCAGCCATTCTCTTCCTTTATTCTTCGGCTTTGGCCCAACCTACCAAGTCTTACCTCCCTATATCTCAGACCTCCTTTCTCTTCTATCCTCGCAGCCATACTAGAAGTAAAAGAGTGCTCTAATCTTAACGACGTCCCGACCGATAAACTCTCTCTCTCTCCCTCTACCTCTGCTGGCGCTGCTGGTTCTCGCTAGTTTTAGTTTTTGAGAGCGGAAAAAAGGAGTAGGATGGCGATGAAACAAAGAGAGCAAGAGAAAAGAGAGTAAGGGGGATCGAAAGAAGAAAGAAGGTAGAATGAAGTGCGCAAGCCGCACTCAAGCCCATCTATAGACTCTCTTAAGGCCTTAGACGACTATCCCAGCGATTCACCGCCTATACTCACGCGAGAATTTTCCTTTCTCAAGACGCTGTTCATCTGGATGTAGGCTACGTTTCATCTGATTCCTTCTAATTGATCGATTTTTTAAACGAAACGATAGCCTGCGCTTCGTCAAGCGTTAACTAAGAGCTTTCACGCAGTTGGTTTGCTTCAGAGCTTTTTAGAAGTTAGCAGAACAGTTGCTCTCTTAAAAGTACTATTTTAACAGTCTGTTTCTTTGCGAATCCATCTTATATGGTTTCTTCGTGTCTTTTTTACTGAACGACTACTTTGAAGAGGATACAGTGGGCGAGCAAAGGTTAGCGAATAATTCACCAGTCACGTGGGAAATTGAGAGCTTGCAAGCTCTGGTACTTTGAGCTCTTACGCACGTAACTTGTTGAATCACAGGATTCAACTTAACTCAGACGAGTACTTAAGTAGACTATAAGTTTAATAAAAGAGAAGATAGTATCTTTGCAAGTGGAGAATGAAAAAAGAAAACTTTTAAAACGAGTAAGTGATAAAAGAAACTTCATTCTTTAATGTTCATTTTGACATTGAGACAATTACATAATATTTCCACGCATCCAAGGAAAAAGCTCTTCAGAAATGCTATATCTCTTTCATTTCATCTACCAAAAATATCTAATATCATAAGTTTCACGTATCGCAAAACCGCGCGTTCTCTGGCATACATGTTCAAGTTTATCGAGCGTCCAAGCGCAAAAAGAGAGGGGTGTGGTATTCGCTACTACTCGAAACTGTTACACGCCTCGACTAATCTACGATATAGTTTCTAGAGTTCTCTCTCTCTCTCTCTTTCGATTTTCACCAAAGTATATATCCAACTGCAAATTCGCTAACGTTAGCTTGTGAAGTTTTGAGCGCGAATGATATCGCATGGTGGCTCAGTTATGTAGATACTTGAACCGTGAAATTGTCATGTGCGAAGTAGGAAGTGGTGTAAAGTTGAAAGGAAAGGTGTTTGTTGTGAGTCTACGTTTGTATCGTATACTAGATTTTTTTTAATATGTTATGAAGTAAAATTTGAAATAACGAGTTTATGTTGTTAGTTTGGAAGATTTGAAATTCGAGTTGGAGTAATGAAATTTCATCTGGTTTTAGATTAATAAAATTCTCGAAGGTATTCGTAATAATTGCTAGGAATCATTTATTTTACTAAAACAAGTTCGATCGGCTCGTTAATCACCCAAGAGCAATGAATCATAGACTTCTGCTGTAACGCGACAGGCCTTAAATCCCCCGTAGAGCGGGTGAAAAAAAAGAGAGTGAAGGAGAAGGTGGTAGATTCTGAGAAGCAAGCAAACCAAAAAAAAAGTCAAGAATCACGTGGTAGACGGAAGAAACAGCAATTTTTACCGGGTCTCAATTCGAGTTTTCCGTTGGTCGTTGGGTATGCTATGTGAGTATGTGTGTGTACACTTGTATACCTACACTCATACATTTCGACTTTTGGTATACGCTGAGTTATTACCTGCGAACTTGCTGAAAATTCGAGCAGCTGTTGCCTTGGCTTTTTGCGGCCCATCCGTAGCCCCGCGGCGAACGGAAGTCGACGTGGACTTTGGATCTGCTACGTAGCGATGGAGAAATAGGGGTAAGGGTAAAAGAAGGACTAGAACTAGTTACTACCTCCAACGGCCGGCACGTGAAAAACTTCTTCTTCTTCTTCGTTGGCTGAAACGTATATTTTTTTGTGCGCACTGGTGTTTCAATGCGGTGTGCCACCTTTCTCATGCGCTTATATATATACTTATCGACTCGACTTTCCTTGCGTGTGCCTTGCCTTTTTTTTTTGCTAGAGCTTTGACGCGTTTCACATACGTAAACACCATTGCCTAAGTAAGCTCAAATGGTGTGTGGTTTATAGTGGTGGGTACAGTCAATTGATGCGTGTGTATCGAATACAAATGATCCACTTTTTTAAAGAGAAGGATCCTTTATTATACGGAGTTAGTGATCTATATTAAACTATTATCTTTCATTTATTTAGGTCTGATAAAAAAAAATAAATCTAAAACACTTTTGTGTTGGTAACGTACTGTAAATGAAATAAATTTAGTTGAAGTATTATATACATTTATTGCTGTTATAAAAAAAAAAAAATTTGAGTTAAATTTTTATGTTATCATAAAGTTTATATCACACTTTTTACACGTTAAACTGCGGTAAGCAAAAATACATTAAATTTTCACTATCATACAGAACGTATAATATCAAATTATCCAAGTTCTACACACAGAGCTTAAGTTTTAAATCTTTCGACTTTTGAAATGCCTTGGTCTTCAGAGTAATTCAAACTTTTTTTTACGATTCCAATGAATCGCCCCATTTCAATTTATTTTTAAAGTTTACTTCAAGTTTCCGGTCATTACAAACAGCAATAAAATTAAAAAGAAAAAAAATAAGAAAAAATAAGAAAAATATGTCGTTGAAAGCACTTAAATTATTAAAAAAGCGCTAAACAGCAGTCAAACTCGTTCGTTTTACGAGCACTCTTTTGTATCCCTCATATCCATGGTAAATTTGATGCATAAACACAACCGCAATATGAGCAGTAAAAAATTTTTTATCGTGCAACAACATCACACAAGATCAGAAGGAATTTTCCACGAAGAAAAATCCTTTCTCACTCTACTCTCTAAAGCCGGAGGAAAATCATTTCTTATTAAGAACACGCGCTTGGAGAGAGAGAGAAGGGAGAAAAGCCAAAAGCCGTAGCAGCTGGACTCTCATGTGATGTATTGCGCGTCCGAGCTCGCTGAAATATGCGATAAGGAGAGAGAAAAAAAAAGAGCTAACGTAGGAGAAGAGAAAGTTCATGGAGGACTCCGGCCATCGTCGCGTTTAAGCGGCTTGGCCGCGAGACGCGTGGATCGGATGACAAGCTCCCGCACTATCTTTCTCTTACTCTATCTCGACTCGTTACTATGTTCCAAGCAAGAATGAGTGAGAACGGAAGAGAGAAAGAAGAAAAGCTTGACCTCCCAAGTTAAGCCTCTTCACGAGCTTCACGGCACGTTTTTCTCCTCTTCTCCCCGCAAACAAGCTGAGAAGCCAGCCGATCCTCTTGGCTCATAAAGCATTCTCTCTCTCTCTCTTTCTCTTACTCTTTCTACCTTACTCTTATCGCTCAAACTGTCATTTTCTTTTTATTTTGTTCATTTTTTTTCTAGACTTTCGTTAGTTTTTTTTTCGTGTTTGCTCGCATGTGCGTACTCGGTTGTTTGTTTTCTCTCGTAAGTCCTTGGCATTTCTGCTCTTGTGATGCCATTGTTACGTATGTCGTTTCAACGTAAAATGTCATATGTCACTTTTCTCTCGAGTTTTAAGCTTGCAAGCACCAATACTAGTCGTACAGCTGTCAAATAAAATTTTGATTATTGAAGTTTTTCAACTTCTGCGAGTGAAATTGTATTTTTACTGAAAATGTATCAATGTTTCAATTTGTAACAATAATAAAAAAAATTTCAATTTCATGAAAACTTACAAAAAGCTTTGTTTTCTTAATTGGCAATTGCTATTAGTAAACTGTTGTATAAAGAAAGAAAGAAAATTCATACAAAAGTTTGTTAGCAAAACGAAACGAATGAATCCTTAGAAATTTCATTACGTTACCAATCGTTTTCGTAAACTATGCCAAACATTTGAAGCAGCCCGCAATCCTTGTGCAAAGAAACTCCACAGTTTTCTTCAAGCCAAGAAGAATCAAGACACGATTAATTCATACCAAAAGCTTTTGCACAGCAAGAGACTACATCGATAAAACTGCTCACTTTAAGATTCTCGCTTCAGTAGTTTCGAGAATAGAACCTGTATCTATGCTTCTCCTTCTTCTCTTTGTGGTAAGCTCTCAGAGCAACTAAAGTGAGAGCATATATATAAGGGAGAAAGCTAGGAGAGGAGTCGAGCTTCTAAGCGTATCTTGGAGAAATCACACTGTTGGTCCTCTATATGCGCTCCTTTCGTCGCTCCTTGAAACTCAGAGTAACTTTGATGAGCAGCAGAGAGTGAGAGGAAGGAAGGGAAACGTGCGTGCTGCAAGCTCGATAGCCTGCAAGCACAGAAGCTTGGTGGCAGGCGAAATTTGCCGTAGCCTCGTGATCGCGTCCTTCCCAGCGACGACCGACCAAGCTTCTACGGGAAATCGAAAATCGAAGGAGAAGACTTTCTCTCCTTCTCTTTCTCTCCCTGTCGTGCCGGAACTTTGTCCGAGCGCACCCGACCACCACGGAGCTGTGTGCCTCCTTAAATCATCGGCCACGAAGAGATCGGCCAATGGAGCGCAACGAATTGATTCGGGTTCCGGCATTGTGATTCACGAGCTGACGGACGACAAGAACCGCGGAAAGAGCTGGTGATTGCTGTAAAGCTTGGACGGTACTCGGTCTCCTTTTTTTGGAAAAGTTAAGATGCTCTTTTAGAAGGTAGTAAGAGTTTTATGCAAGGAATGAATTTTTTTCTTTAGAGTGGTTAAGGGTTTGTTTTAAAAGTTATAATGAATTTATGAGTTGTTAATAGTTTGTAAGGAGGTTGCTTGAGGAAATTTGTTTCTCAAAGACGCTTCGTAAAAGCTGTGCATGTGTTAACAGGCTGCTTTGATTATTTCCTGATATCGGAAGTTTCGGTAACTACGGTTCAAAGGAGTAATTGATTGATTTGTTATTCAAGCTACGTCTTATACAATACTTAAAGCTATGGATGTAAAATTCATTAATTTTAAGCTTCGTTCAACCACTTGTGTATTTTATTGTTTATTGAAAAAAACTTGATTGCGCCCTTTTACGATCGACTTCTTTTTGAAGAAGGACTGGACCGAAAAGCTCTTTGGGTAGCTTCCGGACTGCGTTTCGTGCATCAAGAGCGCAAAGTAAAAGATCCAAAAGCAAGGAACAAGCTTTTCTTTTCTATCGATATAGAAAGCTAACTTTTCGTAAAAACCTTTATTGAGCTTTTCAACTTTTTCGGATTTTCAATTAATTCTTTGGCAGGATAGGGATTATTTTTTACTTTGTTTTCTTTTTTTCATTTTCAGTGCAAAGTGGTTGAATACTGGTCGAGCTTTTGTGCTTGGATTTCAACAGTAGTTAAGATTTTGATTGTTTCAATAGTAAGTTCAAAATTGAAGAGTTTGCAAAATTGAGAATTACGGAACGTGTTTAAAGTGAATAAATAAGAAAGTAAAAATATCGCAGAATAATATTTTAAAATTTTTTATAGAAGTTTATAGAAAAAAATATAGCGATGTAAAAAATTTTTTATTAGTAGTTTATTATATATTACGAGTCTTTCACAATATTGTGACATAAAAATATACTTTTATAAAGTTGAAAATAATTTTTCTCCAAGTTATTGCTCTTAATAAAATTATATCTAAGTCGCGTTCATTATTCTTCTAATTACATTACTCGATCCATCTTAATTTAACGAAAAATTATTTGACGTTATTACAACGTAGAATATCTTCCATTTTCTTTCCCCTTCCCCTAAACTTTTTCTCTTAACAAACTTTTTCATAGCCACACAGGACAAGCAGTCCAATTATCAGCTTAAAATTACGTCAATAATTACTCGCGACACATCGAAAGCTTCCCGATGTTCGAAATCGTGTCCCAACACTAACTTCAAGCACAAAACAATAAAGTTTCTAGCAAACACGAAAATGAAAGACCCGAAAGCCAACTAACTCTCTATCGGCTAATTTTTGAAAGCACAAAATTGACATCGACGGCAATTACAATTTGTCACGCAAGTGCGCGCGAAATCAATTGGAGCCTTCGGAAGATCTTCGAAAGACCGTTACCGCCTTCGACATGCCAGTTGGAACGTCGCACGTGTTCTTACCTCAAGACGGAGTTTCTCGGGACCGTCGCCGTCGTCGTCGTTGTCGTAGTCGTTGTGAGAACCGGAAGAAAATTAAAGCTCGCGGAAGACGAAGTGCAAGAACGTGAGGTAAAAGAAGCGCCGCTCTTGCGGTTGACCTCTTCGGACTACGCTCGTTACGAGTTTTATGAGCCGCACCAACGTGGTTTAACTCTGCTTGTATATTTTTTCTATTTTTTTTTTTTTATTTTATTTTACAGTTCACGACAGTTTTCTCGTTTTTCTTTTTTTTGTGTGTATCTTCTAAAAGTCATGTACGATTCTCTAATTAATTACGATTTTACGTATCTAGTACGTGAATTAACAGGATGATAGTTTGTAATGTCTTGTTTTAAAAACCAAGTCAAGAAAATAAAAGTCAAAAATATATGTGAACTGTAAATAATTTCAAAAAATAGCTGCAAAGCTATTTTAATCATTTAATGTCAATTAGTCATTCTAAAGAGCTACAAAATTTCTTGGTCATTACACAATTTTACACCTACACATAGAACGACACTTTAAAAAAAAAAGCCAGCTGCAATATTTCAGCTCTCGAATTTCCGATGGCTCTCTTCCTTCCGGCGTGCACAGCTGTCATAATTGTCACGGAAACAAGCCGTCAGCTCTAACGGGCTTTTGCAAAATAATTAGCAGCAGCATAGTTGGACGAAAAAGCGGGTCGACCAAAAAGAAGAAAAAAAATACTATGAGAGGTAGACAAAGATAGAATAAGAAGAGAAGACAGCGGGCACGCGGGTGCGTTAACTGCAATGCTAATTGCCCGCGCGTGAAGAAACAATGGGTTGCTAGAGGGTATAGTATAGTGATGATGGTGGTGATGGTGGTAGTGGCGGAAGACTCGAGGGAAGTCAACAGAGGCGGCCATAACGAAGAGAGCTTGGGCAGGAAGGAAACGCGCCAAGTGATGGTGACTACCCGAGAGAGAGAAAGAGAGAGAGAGAGAGAGAGAGAGAGCGTAGCAGAAGTTTAGCTCGAGATGTACTAATGGAAGCTCACAAGCTCGGGTTTATATAAGCGAAGGTGTAGCGACGATTTTCCTTAGCTACGGAGCTCTCTAGATCTTTGAGAAGAGTGGGGATGAGAGGATGTCATACTGGTGGACATGACGGAATTGTTTTGGAAGTGTTTTGTTGTATTGCTAGAGCTGTCGATGCTTCGATGACAGTTCAAGGCTGTTTTAGACGGACTTTACTGTCTGTAGTTGATTGTGTGGATGCGTATTTGTGTTACTGCTGAGCCGAGCGTTTTCTTGACGGCGAATCGTTGAGCTTTTATTTGAAAAATTTTTACGGATGAAAAACGTGCGCGAATTTATAAATATTATGAAATTTGTTGTTTATCTATTTTTAAAAATTTTTGATAAAATGGACATGTGACATGATATTTTTGATAAATAAATAAGTATGTTATTGTTATAAATCAAAATTAAGATAGATAATTTGAAAAATAATAATCATTCTTGTAAGTTGCAGTATAGTTACGAATGATTTGGTAAAAGATAAAAGCTCGGTGAACATTTAAACTTGTAATAAAAGCTGTTCTAAAAGTAAGTTATTGAAGATGAATCTTCTCGATATCTTTCATCAATTTTAGTTAATTTTGACTTGTTCGATTATCAGAAACTATTATAACTGATATTCTACTTATTAATTTTTCATGGTTGATATGATTATTTCCAAATATTATTAAGATATCTTTAGTAATACTTTTTTTCATAAGCTTGTTACAAAAGTTTACAAACATGAATTATATTTGATCTGATCTTCAATAAATGCTTATTGATCTAACCAGGAAGTTGTTGTTGTCTCTACATATTAAATCTATGTATTTATCGTACAACATTTATTTATATAAAACAAATAATTTCATACTATTAAAATAAATATACAGCAGTTGAATAAACAACATGATAAAGTTACCTTTAATTAAAAAACAAAATTATCAAGCGACACGTTCATCCCAATCATCTTAATGAAATTCCCTTCCTCTCCCGACAAATAACTCACAGCACGTGCCCGCCCACTCATCCTCCACCCAACCAGCTTTGGATTTCAAGCATAAGCTTTTCCTCCTTCCCTGCCTTCACATCTCGAACTCGTCCATCCCCTTAAATTCCTACAGTATCAGCAGTTTGGCATCATTTTTCTAAGCAAAAATACACAGAGCAAGCAAAGTAGACGCAAGCTTCGCGATATATGTCGGCCAATCTACGAGCATCGAACTCGCGGTCTTCGCTCATCCCTTTTTTTCAAATGACCCCAAAGCTGGTGCGATAAAAAGGAAGAAGCAGCTTTACTTCTAGCATGAACCAAGAGAAGCGTCCAGCTATTTCCGTATGAGAAGCGCGCGATGCCCGATCGAGCGAGCGAGCGCTCGTGGATGATTGACGACGTGCCTTGGATCGACGTGGCTCAGCCAAGGCAAAATCGTGCGCGAGAAACAAAGTGGCCTGCTTACCGGAGAGGAATGAAAAGTTGGATGGAAGAAGAGAGAGAAAGAGAGAGAGAGAAGGTCTTCTTAGATATATCTATGCGAGTTCGGAATACCGGATATAATGGTGTTTGATGCCTAATGGGCTGCGTTTAAAGTGAGAAAAAATTTGATGTGTGTTTGTTTTTACACGATAGATATGCTAAGGGCTCTGTTGTTTGAAATGTGTTTTGTATCTGTCGGAAAGCTGATGGATGAAGGTTTGAGAAGGAATATTGCCTTTTGGTTAAAATGGAATTTGGTATTTGAATGAGATTAGGTATTTTTGATGTTTTGTTTCGACTTGTATTGTAGATTGATATGGTTGATATACAAATTTTTGGTATTTGTGTGCGATAAAAAATATTATATTTAAATCGATTAATTTTATTTTTGTAATTTATCATTTTTATAGAATTGATGCTATAAATAGTACAGAAAAAGAAGTCTTTTAGAATATGCAAACCATATACATATCATATCTTTTAAGATTGACTTTTTTATTTAAAAGTGATGGATGAATGCAAACACGTTACTTTAAAGCTCATGTCAATTTTTTTCTTATTTTATAGCAAAATCCGCTTTTAATTTAAGTAATCAATATTAAAGTAAAGTGAAAATTGAGTGCTTAATTATTTTACTCCTTTATCGTGTATTATTTTTAAAATATTAATATGAGTTTGACCCACTTGAGAATAAATATGGCTATCTTCTGGATGACAAATTGCAACTGTAAAAGCTGCAAGCTCTGCATGTGGAAAGCTGATAATTCTATTTAATTCCGTGAAATTACATTTTCAAATTTCTAATTTAATAAAATACAAAAATTATTTAAATATCGAATTGATTATTAAAAATATCAAACCAATATCTTATCATTTATCATAACAAAAGTCTAATCTTTTTTATTTTTCACAACCACACATCGCACACGTCTAATCAGCGAAAATACTCGGAGATTGCCCATAGGCATAGTCTACGGATAAGAGTACAGTTAGCAAAGTTCCTTTAGGCGTTGGTAGTCGCGCATACGTACATACATACAGAACGCTATAGATCCAAATCGGAAGTTGCACCGCGAATAGTTTGCGCTTAGCTCTCTCTCTCTCTCTCTCTCTTACGGATTGCTGATGCAGAGAGAGGTTCGAGGCCGTAACTCGCGGCTCGCTCTCTCGCGAGCGCTAGAGCTGCCTGCGCTATATCCCGGAGGGCCTTCTGGCCTCGTATATTCACATGGCGGCGACGCGAGCTTGCACGATGGTAATGCGCGCCTGGTGAGATGGAGAGGAAGGAGGGAAGGAATGGGATATGTGCGCTTCCACGTACGCTTATGCCAAGTTGCAGGCTTAATGCGAATTTAACTGGCTTATTAATCCGCTGAGAAAGTTGTGCTTATGGGGGAGGGGATAAGAAGGGACTGGAGGGTGGGTGATAAACGTCGTGCGAAAAGATTGAGTCGAAATGAGACGTTGGATATGTAATATTACACTTGATAATTATGCGACTCATTAAAGTTGGTAGATATATTTAAGTTGATTATTAAAGTGATATAATTTGGTATTTAATTCTTAATTTTTTTTTAAAGACAATATTTACTAAACTTTATTAAGTTTAGTTTATTAATATTAATAATTAAACGACAAATCACCAACATTAAAAAGATGATCAAGATACCAGCGGTTAATAATCAAAGAACGACTTGCATCTCAACGTGAAAGCTCGATTCACAGGCTGGAGTTTGGCCACGAAAACTAGCTTGTATAATTTACTAGACGACACCTGGGGTCCGAGATATCGAGGATACACTAACCAAGCCAAAGCCTTCTTCCAGCCTGATATACAGACAAGCACCGGGACTAAATCGCATAGGGTACACGATTTACTTTCTCCCAGGCCTCTGGGATGTGCTACGCAATACACGTACAAGTATCCAGACGTTGCAGCATTCCTGCATATTGATTTTCGTAAGCGCGCGACTTTACGCGGCGCTTGCAAACCGAATTTTTCGATTTCGGTATAGTATAACGTGCGGATCGTGGTGAATACGACGTCGACAATGCTACTACTACTACTATACTGCTGCTGCTGCTGCTGTTCAACGGCTCAGAACGGAATTTAATTATGTAAAGCGAATTGAATTGCAGCTCGCAAGTGTTATTTAATTTTCGCTTCGGAGTTCGCTCGTGCTGCACAGTTAATGTGCGTTTGCGAGTTTTATTTTAAAAAAGTAATATCGAGTTTTTGTGTGTATTGTTGCTTGATATACTTTTGGGTATTGTCGTTTAATAAGCATTAATATGTTGGAATTTTTGTTTTGTTTAAAATTTAATTTGAATATCAATGTTTGAGATATTTATTAATGTTTATACTAGTTAATTAATTATTGTAAATTAATTAAGGAATGAATGATTGAATGATTTTTACTGTTTGATATACTATGTATGAATTTAAATTATGTATTGAATGTATTAAATATTTATATGAAAAATAATACGTAAAATATGATAAAAATAAAAATGGAAAAAGTAAAATGCAAGTTGAATTAACTTCTACAGTCAATTCAGTCTCGGTTGTTCAATATTTTTATGCGCCATGAAATTTGACAACGTTGGAAAATATTTTCTTGTAAATCTTTTTTTTAGAGATCTTGGAATGAAAAAGACGAGAAGGAACGAGAAGACGAGAAGCATTGTGTGACACATATAAAAAGAAGAAACCTCATATTTTTTTTGTCCATTCGTCTTGAGACGCAACCGACGAGCTTACGTGTGAAATCATTCGTATACTAAAAGATAAAAAAAAGAAAAATCAAATAATATTTGAATTTAAGAAAAATTATTCAAATATCTTTAAATTAGTTTTTATTTTTATAAAAAATAATCTAATTTTGTAATACGTAAAATTTCAATTATTTTAATTAAGAAAATATTTAAAATTAGAAATGGAATAAGTTTTTTATAATAACAATACTTAAAAATTTTACGAATCTCAAATGTTGATCTATATTTGCGTTGACAATTACAAAAGAAACAAGTAAAAGAAAATCAGCGAAACAATACCGAAGTAACTAAGCAGTCTGAATAGGACGAAAAAAAACTAGTAAAAGAAAACGTTCAAATTAAAGTAAAAATCCTTTTTCAAGAAAGCTTCCTAATTGAAAAATCCTTAGTTTACTTCAAAGCTTAAACTAAAAAATAATTGTAAGACTACTTTTTTTCAATCAATCAAATGAATTGGTATTTTTCCTTATTTACTTTGTACTAAACGTTACCTTAATTACTTACTTTATTAATGTTCTTATCGAATATCTTTAAAACGGTATTCCCTATCATTTTTTAACATCAATTCCATTCGATATATTATGAAAAATATTGTCTGACATTAATTTTCAAAAAATTTAAAATTAAAAAAAAAGGAGTAAACTATATAAACCACTAATTTCAAAATCAAAACGATGAAAACTTACCGCAAAAATTACGGATTTATGACACGTCGACTTTCACTCTGGGCTTTAATAAGGCTAAAGAGCTTTTGAAGCTCATGACCGTAAAAAGTATATAGAAAAAAGAAAACGAGAAGTGCGTTCAGTAAAATTTTCATCAAGCTACGGGAACTTGTTCTTTGCTATGATGCTCTAACTATATTACGGCTTTGACGCACCCTTTGGAGCTTAAAGCTGGTTTAAACTTCATTTCCTTCAACGCAACTTCTTTTGTACAGTAGTGCGACAGAGTTAAGCTAGACTTGGCTGATTTACATTTACGATCACTCATCTTCATCGTATTGCAGATGTAGTAAAAATAAGTAGCTTATTAACTCATTCGTCTTGACAGTATACATAATTTTCTAATTTAAAACTGAGATTTTACATTTGAATTAAATTGAAAGCTTCTGATTTCTTAAAAATCTTAAAAAATAAATTTTTTACCATTTAGTCAATAGTTAATTTGCATTAGAAGATAAGATGTCTTTTAACACTATACGATACACAAAATATTTGGATATCTATTGTCGTTATATTATCGAGAGTCAGTATAGTAGAGACCACCATTACCTGCAACCCTGTTGGAATCAAGGGATGCTTTTGTAAACTGTTCAAAAATAAAACGTAGAGGTCGCTAGATTTTCAAA
Source organism: Leptomastidea abnormis (assembly GCA_030522805.1). Lineage (NCBI taxonomy): Eukaryota > Metazoa > Arthropoda > Insecta > Hymenoptera > Encyrtidae > Leptomastidea > Leptomastidea abnormis. Next base: position 73,086 of record JAPYZE010000008.1, read on the forward strand.
AAATGTAATTTTTATAGTTGGCAATATGTATCTTTACGAACGCCAGTAAACGTATTTAAATCTAAAAAAATTTGTATAGTATTTTTGTTTATTCAGAATTTTTAAATACTACCAATATTATTTCTTGATAGTTTTTTTAGTTTACATAATTTTCATATAGCTGCAAAATATCTTTAAAATAAAAGTTAGTTTGATTTCAATTTGAATTATAATAAACGTACGAGCGTGCTTGCTAGCAGGTCTGAATAAGCGCGCGTGTGTGCGTGCATGTACTTTAAGTTTCCGGACTTTTTACGGAAGGTATGCGGGGTATGCGGCCCCCTATGTTAAAAAAAAGAGCATCGCGTGAGAATAAGCTCGCTGCGTGAGTACAAGTGAGACGCGACAAGTCAGCATAGCACGTATAATGCTATATGCCGGCAGTGTCGTCCGCGCCGTGAACGGAACAAGTAAGTGTTCTTGTGAGTATGTTCACGGCTTCCTAGAGGAACTGACGGTGCGAATGAGTGACAGTTATAAAGCGGTGTGTGGAGCTGATCTCTACACCTATACACTCATCACGTTGCTTGGAGGGGATGCTTCCAAGCTACTCCAGGAGAGGAGAAAGAGAACGCGTTCTCAGGGCCATCGGACAGTGCAACTTGGTAACAGGAAGCCTTCTTCTCCTCTGCAGACGACCACCAGCAAACAGCTCCAGCGGGGATAGCGAACGGTGATTGCTACGCTACCTGTAAGTAGAGTGTAGTGCCATATATTCATAATGCGTTCTCGTGCAGCGTGCACGAGACTTGGCCGCCGGCGGCCAGGAGCTTAGATTCGCGGCCCGCGTTTGCACAAGATCAGTGCCAGCGAGCACTAACATTAAATACACACATACATTCACACTTGAGAAATTATACCTCGTGGTGAATGCTTGGCGCGAGCTTAACAATGTGCACCCTTGAGCGTAGTGATTGTTAGGCGCGGGTGAGATTGTCGGGTAGATACAATCACGCGACATTCAAATAGTTAATAAACGGTTAGGTATTTCAAAAGGCTAAAAATCGTTGCATTGTGTTATGTGTGTGCGCGCGCGTATAAGCTCTAGAGAAAAGAGCAGTGTATGCATAGATATACGTGCAGCGCGGGCAATACGTTAGAGGGCAAATGTTAACAAAATTCGAATTGTTTATGTTCGCCGGTGAGCTCCAAAGCAGAGGCTTTTGGTGACTTTTAATTTTGTACAGTAGGTGCGACAAAGAAAGAAAATAATATTTCTTTCTTTTTAAATTAGAATCGGGTTAGTCGATTTTTTCTATTTTTTTCCTTTTTTTGGGTAGAAAATTTTAATGCGATTTACGTGTACATTAACAAAGTACTGTGTACACGGAGAAATTTGCACTTTTTTGTTTAAATTTTCAGTAGTATTTTGGAAAAATAATAATCGAGACTTTTGTGGAAAAAAAATTTTTTATGGATAAAAATAATTTTTTTTTTTATTGCATAAATAGGAAATAGGGATAAGGTCTTAAAATAAACAAGATCTAAATATATTTATGCATGTTTTTTTATTTTATGGTATTTTTTCTTTTTTGCTTATGTTTTAAACTATTGAGGTGAAAAAGCACAATTAATAGAGTGAGCAAGCGTAACTACTTTATTTATTAGTATATATCTTCACGGTGATATTTTTTCCAGGTTATCGTAGTCCACGTGTCACACACTGCATTTCTACATATGCTCGGGCGTTGTCGTGAATCCTATTTTCTTTCACATCCTCCGCTGCTCCATTTTGGTCCATTCTCTCTTCAATCCTCTCTCAACCTGCTATCATAAATATCATACATGACCCAATTTTTGATATCCTTTTTCAGCATCACTTTGGTCTTCAGATTTCATCATTTCGTAAAAAATATCTCCACGGTTGTATTTCAAAGAAATGTGATACGGTTTTGTATCATTTTCATCTGCCACATTGGAATTTGCTCCATGAGATATCAAAATACTAACAAGATTACAATTTGTGGTACCAGATACCAAAGCTGCAATATGTAATGGTGTGGAACCAGTCTTAATAGTTGTTTTGCAACTTGGTAATATAGAATATTGAAAGTCTCGTTTAATAGGCAAATTTGGATTTCCATTACAACTTAGAAAACGCTTGATTGCTTTTTCATTTTTCACTGCACAAGCAATATGAAGATAAGAAATTATTTTTATCAATTGCATTTATTAATTCGAATGCAAATTTTTTAATCATTTGTTCAACAATTTTGTTTTTTTGCATACGAAATGCAATATGCAAAGGAGTCATATTTTTAGAGTCTAATATTCTAAGACTTGGTTTAAGATCAAATAGATGACTAACGTCATTATATAGCATTATTATAAGATGAAGTAAGCTGCAGCCAGGCCATATAAGTGATTCATGAGAAATACTTGTATTTAATCTATTCTTACAGACAAATTTTTCAAAATTCAAACTTAAATTATTCATGGCTATGAGGGCGTTTAACACTAATAAACCATTATTGAATTTTAATCCTGATAACTGATGACGTTTTTCTTTTGATAAGATTTCTATTATTTCTTGTAAATTAAATTTTTTTAAGCATAAGTCAAATGGAGTTTTACCATTAACATCACCAGCTAAGAGATCAGCCTCTTCCTCTAATAATGTTAAAACTGATTTGTAATTGAACTGAGCTGCAAAATGAAGAGGACTATAACCTAGGCAGAAGTTGGAATCCAAATTAGTACTTGCATGGATATCTTGATTTTCTTTGAAATACTTAGCATCAGCGTGATTCAATTTCATAATACTTCTTACATGAGTCTTGGTTAACCCTGTATCATCTGGTAGTTTAAACATCTTACTATTTAATTCTTTGTGTAAAAACTTTTGCATTGGAATAGTTAAGCCTAACCCATTATTATTCATACATTTTTTGATGAATAAACTCAAAGGTGTCATCCTATTTGTATCAATGGTGTTAACATTAAAAATTCTTTTCATAAGAAATTCAATAGCTTTTGGTTGACAATGTAGCATTGCAAAATGCAATGGTGTTTAGCCAGCAAACTTTGGGGCCGCATCATCAACATGATCATCAACAAAAACATAAGTAACAGTTAAATATTTGTCAATAATTGGTAAATTACTGCTTGAACAAGCAGCATGGAAATGAGATATTCCATTTTTATCACGACAATTTATAAATCCTCTTTTTTCAAACAAGTAAGACAAGATTATATTAACAGATTTACCTTCTTTTAAAGCAAGTAAAAGTGGAGTATCTCCTTGTTCATTTTGTATAGTAAAATCAGTGCAACACTCCAAGAGGTAATCTAAGCACAAGCTATTTCAATGGTTATAAAAAAGTACAGCAAAGTGTAAAACTGTATTGCCTACATATTGTGGCATCTTACGAGTTATAAAACTGCTAGAAGGCAGTTTGTAATTAATATCAAACTTCTCTAAAATTTTTTTGAAACAACTAATTTTTTCACTGTTACACTTTTTGTTACTGTCTTTTAAAATTTGGTATGCTTGACCTAATTTATATAAATTTTCTTCCATTTTGTATTACTCACGATAATCAAATGAAATTAGAAAGATAGTTTGAATCTACACACATTCAATAATTTTCAATATCTTTTTCTTCTTCTTCTTCTTCTTTGCTTCTTTTATTAACTATTGAAGGTGAAAAAACATCGAGGTAAAAATGCACATTTACTAGATTGAGCAAGTGGAGAAGAGGTGGATATCTCTCGCGATTATATCTATTCATCAACTTTATCTTCGCGGTGGTCTTTTTCTAGGTTATTGTAGTCCACGTGTCACACACTGCGTTACTGCGTTTGCGCGGACGATGTCGAGACTCGTGGGTCGTAGCTTCTCTTTTCTTTCACATTCTTCACTGCTCCATTTTGATCCGTTCTCTTTTCAATCCTCTCTCTACCCACTACCATAAATACCACACATCTCTCAAAAAGATCCCCATTCCCTGTATAAGATCGCGCGCGCGCACCTTTTAGCACTGCTGCTGCTACTGCAGACGACGTCGTCGTCTGGTGGAAATTAGTTGACCAAGAGCCACTGCTATAAAGATTGACGTGAGGTGCACGTTGCAAACAACTGGGGAGTAATAAGCCTGAAGAAGAGTGTGTGTGTGTGTGTGTGGTATAAATCAGTGTGGACACTGTGGACAGAGAAGCCAACATCAGTGGCCACGCCAGCAGACAGGATGGCGATTGGCGAGGTCAAACTGTCCGGGTGGCGGCCTCTCCGTTGTCAAGGGCGAGATCGGACTCCTTATAACGACTATGCGACGTGGCGTTAATTGGTCATCACATTCACATCAGGTAAAATAAATATATTTTGGGATTTTATCTTTTTAAGAAGTAAGAATGTAAATTTTGTTCAAGCTATTTGTCGACGATGTTAAGTAAGCATTAAAAATAGAATGTTAGAGAGTTTGTAAACATGATCTGTTTATTGTTGGCTAATGCATATAAATATGAAGATTAAAAAGTCTTTTTTAATAATTTGATTGGTTGCAATAGAAAAGAAACTGTAAATCTTCTTATAGTCATTTTAAGTTTAATAACTGATACTAGAATTTCAATTTTTAGAGAAGGAGTAGCAAGAATTGATTTTCACTCATTTCTCGTTCTCTAATTGGATGATGACATACAAGTTTTGTACATTTTATCACAGATGTTTAGGTTTCTCATCATGGTTGTTGTTATGATTCTTAGTCTTGTCATGTATAACATTAATAATTTTTTCTGTTCATATCATTAACATTTAATGTTGATGTTACATATTGTCACGTTTAAAAATACATTCTTAAGATATTTTTCTTATTCTTGTAATAATAAAGATAATAATAATAATATAAAAATTATTATTCTTAATTTTAATTAAATTTAATTTTTATAGGACAAAAATCAAGATGTGCTAATGAAAGGTCTTGCAACTTCAAAAGAGGCCTTAAATGATGTCAAAAATTTGTCTCAACTGGAACCAGGAATTTACATGGCTCCATATTTAGAGATTATACAATCTGAAGATACAACAGGACCTGTCACTAGTCTGCTGTAAATAAAATGGGATCATTGGTAAATATGCTTTCTGAATATTTAAGATCTTTGATGTATTATATTTTTTTAAAGTACTAAACACCTCATTTTTCCTTTTTAGATCATGAACATCCTGCTATAGTACCATGCGTAGAAGCTTTAGCTAACACAGTTACCCACGCAAGGTTTGTTGGTACAGATGCAGCTGCCGATGGTGTTGTTCTTATGAGAATTCTTCAAGTTTTAAGAGCACTTGTTCTGTCGACTCTTGGTGATAATCTTTCAAATGAAAGCATTGAGAAAATATGCTTAGTTGTTTTAGGTTATATTTTAAAACGCGACTTAGTGGTAAATATCTTAAATTTATGTGTATTTAAACTTTCAAAATATGCAATGAGGCATACAATTTTTCATTTTTATTTTAGAAATATTGAGAAGAACAGCAGAACATTTACAGTACTTCTTTGTTAGATTACCACAATTTGCAGATGATACTATAGCCCAATTAAGCATGAAGTGAGTTTTAAATTTAATAAATATTAATTGATTTTTATTGTTTTAATTTATAAAACAATTTTATACTTCAGAGAATGAGAACAAATAATATGGAAAATAATAAAAATAAAACTAAGAAGAATAAAATAAATAATATAAAGCCAAAACCTAAGTCTAGCCTTGAAGATATGGTTGATCCAGAAACACAACTTCTTAGTCCTGTCGAAAGGGCAAAAGTTAGTTATTTAGCAACAACTCCCGTAGCACCTGCTTGATGGAAATATTGTTGACATGCAAGGCTCTTTTAATCAACCGACCCCTGAAAAGGCAGATGAAAATAAATATGATAATAAAAGTATAAATTGCAAAGTTAATGATGGTAAATCTGTAGAAACTAAAGGTATATATAACTTTTTTCTAATTTTTTTATATACACATGGTAAAACTAAAAATTAAATTTATTTTTAGACAATCAATCACTGATGGTTAGAGATGAACATTTATCAATTGATGATGCTACAAGAGTCAAAAAACATCAAAGTTACCGTAAAAGATTGTGGCTTGTATTTTGTAAACTTGTTTGAGAAGTTAATATAAATGCCATCAAAGGTACTCTTTAATGTAAGAATTATTTCTCCCAATGTTAGTTCATTGACGCATTAAACAATAGTATTAATCCATTTTTATATTTTTAGAATGCTTCAACCGGTTTTGGAGAAGGGTGTATGCAATTTATTTCATTGAATGCTGTCTTTTCTTTGATTGCTGGTATACAAGCAAGATGTAAGAGTTACACCAATATGCTGGAACCTTCAAGACACAGTATAAAAATAAATTCTTGTATTTAGTAGATATTAAAAAATACTTAGTATCTACAAAGATTTTTTTATTTTTAATAAAAACACCACGAGTAACATCATGAGCGCTAATAAAATTATTCTTTCCTTGCATGACAGAATTTTATTCATACTCAGTCTAGTCATTTTATTAGCGCAGGCGATATCCGCCATCTTCTAGTAACATAAATGTATTAAGTATAGTGATATAGGCTGCTAGCGAAATTTAACAGAAATTTTTTTTAAAATTACTATATTCAGTATAATAGACAAATGTAGTTTTACAAATGGATTTTTTATTACCGTGCCACTTGACTAAAAACAATTTCGTTTACTTTTTGTTTTTTATTTATGTCTTATAAAATAACAAAAGAAGATTATTTTATAGTTATGCAACTGTTAGCATTATTAAAATTTAAAATCATGCTAAAAATATCGTTTTAAATTTGACATAAATTTATTGCACAAACAAAAAAAGAATAATTTACAAACGCAATAACTGTAAAATGATTGATTTTTTAAAAGAATTGCAAGCTTAAATTACAAGAGTCGATTTAATGAAACGTAAAATAACTTGCGTCATAACTTTTTTTATTTTACTTATGTGTTTCTTTAAAAATAAAATACATATCTTGTTTTTAACGTTAATCATCTGACTTAATATAATATGAATAAAACAAACATATTAAGTAATAATGTATATCTTGACGTAATTACATTAAAATTTCATGCTCCACTTATAACGGGAAAATTGTTTTTTATCGTAATAGAATTTGGTGTATATAAAGAGTTATTATTTTTTGCAAATTATCAGTTGATTCATTCTTGAAACACACTTGTAACAAGAAAGTGAAAATAAAATCTTCAACATGAAACTTTTACTTGTCTTCCTTATGGTTGCTGTAGCCATCTGCGTTGCCGAAAATGGTATGTTAAATTTTTTACTATTAAATATAAAATACTATGAAAATATTTTCCATGTTATTTTTACAAAGTTATAATTTTTTTTAAAAAATAAAATTTTTATATTTTTATTTATACTTTTTTTTTAATAACATAATAAATATGATAAAAGTTGTTTAAAAAAATTTTTATTTATTATTACATAATAATTGATTCTCGATATTTATGATTCAGTGGTTGAAAAAGTTGTAGACAGTATCCTTCCTCAAGCGTGCAATACACTTCAAGAAGGTGCTTGTAAAACTAAATGTGTACTCAAGGATCATTTGTGCTACAAATCTGATAAATGGTTGGGATACACTTGCAAGTGTTTCAAAAAAGATTAAATTAATATTATAATTTTTGTTTTTCTTTGTTTTATTGTTATTCTTATGTGTTAATGTTGTTAAATTCAAATAAAAAATTTTAAAAATAAATCATTGTTATTTTTTATCCTGAAACTTTTAAAAACTGAAAAAATATTACGTATAACACTTACTACTCTTTAAATAGCATATTTCTAAAACTTATACATTAAATCTATAATACTTCGACATAACATGACATTGATTGATTTATTAAGCGAGCTTTTTTATAATACTTTATAAAAATCAAATTTACTTTTTATATTTAAACGACACGATAAAAAGCCTATAAAAAGACATATAAAAAAGAGATTTAACAAACGTACAGTTAACGATTGATTCACTTTATATAAAGACTAGGATTACCAAAGAGACACTACTAGTACTTTCAACACATAAACCAAGTAAATGAGAGAAAGACGTTAACCGTCATTCGTACGCCTGTCAAATGCAGTCTATTGAGATCCAGAATAAACGAGTGAGACCTGTCCAGTAAATTTGTTGTTGTTATGGTACCATGTCTCTTAAGATACAAAATATTCTTTGATATACTTAGTATAACTTACGTGGAAGCATTTTCTTTTTAAATTTTGCATATATTTTAATAATAGCTAAAAAAAACTATTGTCTAACCAATGATGCAGCAAATACGTGAAAGCTGTCCTTAGATATATACCCATGGTAGTAAAGGCGAGAAGGATAGAACGTAGGCTGCTAACCGCGCGCTCCTGTCAAACGCACTCTACCGAGAGGGAAAGAGAAAGAGCCGCGGTCCGTCCGGCAATTTCGGCGTCGTTACGGTGTCGCTCCAGGGTACAGAAAGTTAATCGGATGGCGACGTTGACGCCAACATTACTTCTCTCTCTCTCTCTTTCTCTCCTTTTCTCTCTAGAGAATATGTGTGTATGTATGTGTGCTTACACTTTGCCGAAAATTAATAATAACGTGGTGCGAGAGAGTGCACTGTAAAACACATACGCGAGATTAGTTGCGGGGTTATTGGAAGGTGTACGAAAAGGACTATAGTGTCGACGTGACGAGCTTGCAACAGCTTGCAGTTAAAGTGTGCGTGGCTTTGCTTGGGTTTTCATACTTGGTTTTGTTAAAGGGATTTTGGAGGTATTGACTGCTTTTGTTGTCAAAAGGTGATTGTAGGAGGTTGATGTGAGATTGGAGTTTTTGTGGATTTTTGTTAGGATATAAGGTGAAAATTGAAAATAGATGGTTTGAGTAAAATTAAAGGAATTTTTCACTTTATTTTTTTTAAGGAATGTTGTTTAATATTTCTATGCAACTAGTGTTTAACTAAAAATTTACCATTACTATTTAAAAAAATATTTCCCATAAGTAGTAACAGACAACTCTGATCGTCCAAGCAAAATTTTAGAATAAAAACTTTCATAATACAATTTCTTATCAGTAAAATTTTCAGACTATACATTCAATGACAGTTCATAAAAAAAGTGTAAAAAAAAAGAAAAGTACCATTATCAAAGCTCGTAGAATGCAACATTATTATTTATTCACTAGATAGGGTGAGAAGTGTAGAGACAAGGAGAAAGAGAGAGAGAACTTGGCTCCACTTTGACGATGGCTTTTACGTTTATGCCAGTCATTTTCGTGAGTGTTTCGTAGCCATAAAGACTCGATGTTATGTACATGCTGGGACTCAACAAGAGACTAGGCTACTGCGTAATCGCTTACCCTCCTGCGTGGCTAGTTCAGCCAATGTATTTCTACTGAATGGTCCAGTCGATGGATGAAGAGTTCTATATTTATCGATGAGAAAGAAAAATTATACTCGTTACTTTCATCGTATAAACTTAATTTACCGTTAACGTATCAAGTGTATTAGAAGTATAAAAATTTACGATTATAGCAATGATTTAATTTAATAGTGAGGTGTTTATTATTATTTAATATTATTAATTACAAACAAGTTATTTTCTATCATTTAACTGGTTAATTTTGTAATTCAAAAGCGCATCCTATCATTCAAACCTTGTAATACGATCATATCAAGTTGTATCTCGTTAATGCTCTTAAATAGTAAACTGCAGATCAGCTTGCCGAGGTCATCGAGCCACATCTCTGATTCAATATTCTTAATGGAAGAGACGTATCGGTTGGGAGAGAGAGAGAGAGAGAGAGAGAGAGAGGGAATTTCTGGCTAACCTATCCGATAGTAGCCTTGTATCTCTACTAGTAGAGAATGCCCGTGGCTTGGAGACGCTATTCATTAAATTAATGAAGTAGTGTGTGCACATCTCTCTTTTTGTTGCTGTCTGTCTAAAGAGAGTTTTTACTTGCTACTTGGTTTTATTTTCAAGCAAGATAAAGAGAGTAACTGTAAGTGGATGAAGAAACCAAAATTAATTTAGATTAAATTAGTAATTTAAGAATGAGATTTCTTTATTTTAGATTTTATTATTTAAAATTGGCATAACTTTTATAAATGTAATTAATGCAATTCGATCAACCATTATTTTAAAATTTAGATTTATTACACAATACGTCCTGAATACTGACAATTACAACCCAATTAAGAAACAATAGAACTCAGCGTATAAACATAAACATAAACTTTAAAGCACAAGCAAATTCGGATTACAGTCTATAAATCCCTCCACCTCCTTCTCCTCATCCTCCAATAACACACGCGACCTCGCGTCATAAACCAACATTCAAATCATAAACACGTTAGCACAACGCCCCTCTCTTTCAAGCTCCGCTTTATACACACCTCATACATACACTGCATATACCGTAAACCAACAATAAAGTCTAAAAAGAGACTCGGCTTTTCGTAGCAGCACCAACTCGTATAACAGCTATACGTTATGGGGTCGGGCATAGGAGGGGAGGAGGGTCAGCTAGCGTCTGGATTATTAACACCGGTAATTCAGCTTTATCGGCGATTGGCACACTCTAGGTGTACGCCTATATGGTATATAAGCGTAAGCTCCAAACAACCCTCCGACTTCTCTTTGCTTATACCATCGACATACTCTCCCCAACTGTTTCGCGACATATCTCTCACTTGCGACGTGCATCTCTCTAGAGAGTAATCCACTGTGCGTAGGCATTCACGGTGTAGTATAGTGGTAGTGGTAATGCCTTGAAATATTAAATGGGCATATGACGACGACGACGCATTTCTCTACTACTGCGGTGAGGGTAGCTTTTACGCGTGGGAATTGCAAGCTTTTTTTTCTTCTTCGTCGTCAAGCTCTTTCCCCCTACTTTTTTTGCTTTTATTCCGTGTGGGATGCTGGTGTTTGTATCGTCGTCTCTGGACGCTTAGTCTCTGGCTGGCTCTTGATTAAATTCCGTCGGCGAAATAAGAGAGAGGCTTAACGGTAATGGCTGTGCGTTTGTCATCGTGGAAAGCGTTGATTAAGCGCTCGTTTTCTTCTATTTTATCTCACCCTCGTGCTCTTTACTTCAATTGTTAATACGATTTTGCAAGTTGCGTAAAGCTTTCGATTATATAAGATTTTTGCGAATTTGAATGCATTTTGATAGCAAGTATAGTCAAAAGTTCTTTGTAAAATTCTTTTATGCTCTGTTCGACTTGTATTGCAAAGTTACGTGTACTTTAAAATTTAGACTCCAAATTCACCAATAGCGTAAAGCCACGAAAACGTGATATCAGTTTTAAAGCTTGCAAGCTCATATCTACCCATGTATCCGAAAAAATCACGCATGGCGATCCATCGACGCGATAAGCCGACTTTTTCACGCTAGCTTTTAACAATCCGCATAATAATAAAAAACAAAATGAAAAACAAGGAAAAAAAAAGATAAATATCACTACGAGTCGAACGAAACGATCACGCAGTCGCATAGTCAACTGGAAGAAGAGACGCCAGCATGATAATTAACCGCGTGCAAATACGAGAGCAAGGGTTACCGAGCTGAGCCTACCGAGAGTAGGGGGTCGAAAAGCCTAGCAGAACTGTACCCTCTGCAAGCTCATTGCAAGCTCGAAGCTCGCTTTGAAGCAAATACGAGCTTTCGGACACGCGGGGTATTGCAATCCACTTTATCCTCTCATTCCTCTTTATTCGAATGCGCTTTAACCCCCTCCTACTTCTCTTCAACCCTCTAGAAGCGTTGCTCTATGTGTGTATGTAGGATGGATGTATGTTTTACGCGGGTTCTTATTATGCGAGGGTACATCATACTGGCTAGGGTGGATATGATGCGGTGTACTGGTTGATGTGCAATGTTCGTGAATTTATTTATTAAAAAAAAAAATTCTGTATTTCAAAATTCTGTTTATTTTGAATTTTATTTTGGATTTTAATATATATTTTAATTGCTTAGCTAATTAATGTTTGATAATTAAAAATAAAATTTTTTAATTACATTTTGACATTAATTTATTAAAATACTGTTCACTCTTTTTATCATGAATAATATTCATGTTTTTACAAGAATACACGCATAAACATGTGCTGATTATTTTAAAATTGAATTTACAATTGTGTTTACCGAATGATGTGAAAAGTTAATTGTACGCTTGCGTTATTCATATTTTGACAGCTTTACTGAATTTAAACTGATGAATTCGAAGCTACACGTGCTCTGATGATTACTTTGTTATCAGCCGCGGATTAAGCAAATATTTAAAGTACGACTCTCGTTATATTTATTGCCATATTACTCAACCGAAATCTTATGTATAAAATATTGTAAACTCATTAAATAATGCAATGTTCGAAGTATTACGTAATTGGGAATATGTCGTCACATATGTTATTACGATTGGGAATATAATTTAACAAGTCTATTGATTTACAACCACATTAATTGCAAGAGAGAAGTATTAATTTTATATGAGTAATATTCAACTGTTCATCAAATTAAATAAATTTTAATTAAAGCTTGAATTTTCAAAATAGATTTAATTTAAATTTAATCAACATATACCAAATATAAAAGTCCTTTTTATTAAAGCACAAAGGTTAGCTAAATTAAAATATAATAGTCATGTAAAAAAAAAAGAAAAATCTTCTTGCCAACTCTTATTTAATTCTTCTTCGTTTAAATAATCCAAGCATATCCACGCGACTTTTCACTTCTCGATACTTCTCACGGACTCTCAAGGAATAAAACTAAAGCTATTTGGCTCGGTTCACCAAGATATATATCCAAAAGCGAAAAACTCATGTGAATCCCTCTACACCCAGTATTATATCGTCTCTATCCCTCGCAAGTTTGATCGTTTTCCCATTTTGTCCGCTTTTCTTCTTCTACTTCTTCTTTTTCAAGTCACAACGCGTGTACAGGAGAAGTTCGAAGGAAGACTCACGAGCGGCTTCGCATCCATCAAAAAGCTCCCGAACCCGCGGGAAATCGTCCGCAAGCGCGAACTTTTCACTCTATCTTTACTTTCTCTTTTTCTCTTTGGATTTTTACTAAAGTGGAAAAAGTATACCGAGAAACCGATGTTTGCTATGGTGACGCCGGCGGAAGGTGTCGCTTGATCGCTGCCCCTGATCGGCTTCTTTTCAAACTTATATACTGAGCTTTTGTTTTTCTTTTAAGTTGCTTGGTAGGAAATACAATTTGGTGAAGGAATGGATAAACAAGAGATCGTGAGATGATACGAGTTTATTTTTTGTTTTTCTTTTTCTTACTTTTCTGTAATAATGTACGTTTTTTTTCTATTATTGGCTTACCTGATTTTACGTTGCTGTAAATTAGTTGAATATCTTGTTTTGCTAGAGATAATCTTGAGGATCTTCATGAGATATATTTTAGACAAAAATATTTAAAAAAAAAATTAATTCAAATAAGGATAGGTATATAATAAAAACACAATTTGATAAGTATAATAACAATAATATATAACGTATATGCCTGTATACATGGTTCTTACAACAATTTTTTCCAAATTTTGTTTTTTTTTTCAATCTTTTCTAGCCTACCCATAATAAGGTCGAGCACCAGCTTTCGACGAAATTTCGCAGATATCTCGGTACACTCATCATACACCTCTTTCTCGTTTTTTTTTCTCTGTCAACGATCTCCTTCTTTTCGTCTACGTATATAAATCATACAACATAATATGTATAATTTTGTTTTCTTATTTTTTTTTCATCTTTATTCTTTATTTATATATTAACATTTTGTTTTCTCTCTATTAAATTGGCGGGAGAGTAGTTAATCGTATGTATAAGATACTTATAAGCTAGCGCGTCTTTATAGTCATACAAAAAGAATCAGCTTTATTCCCCCCTGTTATTCGAATAATTCTTTTTGTTAGCTGTAACATTATAGCGCAGATTTTTTTTTAATTTTCTGCTCGAGTGATATTTAAGCAGAAGTTGAAAAAACAGTTTATTTTTTATCTTTACGAGATTGTAAACACACTGTACATACGCACTGATAGTTCGCTCATTATTAACACACACGCGCAAAAATTGAGCTAAGCTCCTTCTCGTCATTTGGATGGCAAATTGTCTGATTTTAGCAATATTATATTATACTTACAAAAAAAAGCGAAAGACGGAATTTATAGACGGATTGCACTGATTTACGTAAAAATCTCAATCACGTTATTTATCAATGATTGATTTTAATATTGTATTAGCGCTTATTCAGGCACCGTAAATATTCGCTATATGAATTTTCAGTTCTTCATTTATGGTAAAAAAAATTTTACTTCGATGTTAATTTATAATAGGGCAGTGATACTTTTTTTTCCTCTCGCTTTATTTATAATAAAATTTCTATAGCTATCTACAGCTCCTCGATATAAATATGTCGTAATAATAAATATAAAACCGTAAACCCACTAGTACACGCTAATGAAGCGTAATACGTCATTTCATTAAACGCGTATACGCAACAAGAAATTTCGTCGTTCTACCAGACAAATGTAAATTTGTAGAAATCGAAAGCAACCCCCATCTGAAAAAAAGGGATAATCGATAGATCTCCTATATTAACGACCGACACTCAGCCCTCGACGTCCGAGTAAACATAACTGAAAGCTCGAGAGAAAGCTCAGTCCGCTCCGCATTATTGACGTTTCGATATGATGAGAGAGAGAAAGGGGCGTAGGTGTGGCACGCGAGAGCCCGCGAATATGGCAGTCTTCGACATACAGCCCCTTTTCTCTGTGTGAAATATTCGCTTTTCGGGGCTCTACTCTCGTTATACTCGTTGACTCGACAACGATGGGGTCTCTGCAAGCTCTTCTCTCACCCCTCTCACCGATAACCCTTCACTATACGTTCGCCAACAATGACTGGTCAAAGTTCTATACGTTATGAATTTATGGACTGAATCACGCGTTTGAGCTCACGTGCTCATTAATTTTCACGATATGGTGTGTTATTTCTTTTTATTTTTGTGAATTTTAGCCGCGCCCTCGCTCTCGGCGTTTACTTTCTCTCGTGCTGGGAGAGAATCGGAGAACGAGAGATTTGGTTTAGAAATGTTTTTTGAAGATTGTCGTTTTACGAAGTACGAGTGGGCGTTCGGATTTAATGTTTTAATGACATAACATGTATGTAGATTGTTTTATATTTAGATAGCGATATTTTTTTTTACAGTCAAGTGAATATATTTTTTTCTTTCATTTTCAAGTCTTAGGTACTTTTCTTGCAGTTGTATCTTTTTTCTTTATTATTTATAAAATATTATATAATGTTTATTAATCGCAAAAGAAAATAAGAACGAAAGCTTAGAGAAAAAAAGCTTGAATGTTTTACGAGCGTATTATCATTTAATGGCTAGTAAATCAGAAATTATGTAGAAAAGAAAAAAAAAATGGAAGAGCTGTCCGATCGCGCATATTTTCTCGAGTGCACTTTTAACCCTTTTTTCTGCTCGCAGCTCAGCTATATTATATCACCGACGCTGCCGAGAAGTCACGAAATACCAACGTTGAGAGATGCGCGAAAGAGCTTGCAAAACTTTACGAGATTCGTAAAGTCGACTTTTACGAGCAGCCACGATGAAACTTTCATCTCATTTCGGACGTATCCCCCAAGACGAGTGCACCTGCTACTATAAGGTTTTTATTTCGAGATGCTTTTTTCGCGAGGCTGTACACTGCCATACTTCTATTTTTCAACCGATTTCACGTTTTTCTTACGCGATCGGTTCATATCGAGTCTTGGATTACTCGTTGTCTCCGTTCGATCTACGAAATAGGCTTTCATCTTGGCTCCGTCTTTTTACTTATCTTGAGCTTTTCTCGCAGCTTATACGAGTCACTTATCGGGGTTAGAGCTTTTCCATTTATGAAACACTCTCCCGAGTATCACGTCGTCCAAGCGACTTCGCGGATGAGCCAAAGTTTCTCGTCTATTTTTACGCGATGAGAAAAAACGCTCGTACGAGATCGCGTAAACGAAAAAATTCGGATATGCTTGAAAGCTCACGGATATATTTTTTTTTTTATTCTGAGCGTAATCAATAAAATATGAAATTCGTTGGAATCAATTTTGCATTTGCAGACGGATGCGATGGCGTTTACTGTACAAGAATATTTTTTGGTGAGATGTAAATGTAATTTTAAAAAATGGTAATTTATATAAGTGACATTGTAAAACGTCGTCAAGAATGTTTGTATAATTTTTTTATTCTTTTTTTTATAACGTTTTAACGTTGATTATCCTAACATTATTTTATAATTTTTATTACAGTATTAAGTATCAGACCATTAAAAATTGATTTTTGATTATCTTATGAAATTTTATTAGATACTTATTTGATTTTATCTGTATCAATTGACAGTTGCTATAAAGTAACACTTTCATATCAAACATTTATTCAAATAATTTTTTGAAAGTATTTAAATTAAGATTTCTATATACATTATACAATTAAGATCAATTGAACTTTACATATTTGATTATATGTGAATAGAGCTTTTTTTTATACCACATTATTGTACAATATTTTTACATCATAGACATTTTTAAAATTTATTTAAAATCAATAGATTACATATTTTGAATGATACAGATACAGTATACAATTTCTACAATGAATCAAAATACTTTCAAAAAACTATTTAAAATAAATATCCTCTTTTTCTCTAAAAAATATAACAAAGTATTTTTAAGTGAAAATAATTTTTCATAACTATTAATAAACTAATAAAGTACTCATTTGTTCAAAATATTCAGTAAAAATTTATCACTACATCAAATTAAACCAAAAATTTAATAAACAACTTTGATAGCAAACGTAGTCGTTAATTAGTCTTTCATCAGTCGTTACCTCGGTCCAACGATTAGTCTCGATCGTATAAGCGTTCATGCGAATTCGTATCACCGGATAAACGAAAGCTCTCTCTTTCATGATATTAAAGCTTATCAAGTGGCGTTGAATCTCGTTTAACGCATCGAGGCACGAACGGATTTCGTTTACAAAGAAGGCTTCTCTTTCTCCCTCGTCGTTTTCACTCTCTATTTTTATCATTCCTTTTCCATCTTTCCTTCTTCTCATTATCGTATTAATCTTTCTTACTTTCCTTTCTACGATCGTAACGGTGCGATATAGAGGAAGTAAGGAACTCGTTGGCTCTCATAATATCCACTTGCTCGTTCACATTTTTGTTCTTTTTTTTTTTTTATTTCTTTTTCTTTTATTCTGTCACTGTCTTCAAGGCTCAGCCTTACGAGATAGCAGGTGCCGAGCGATCATTGGTTTTTGTTTTGCGCAGCTTCACCGTCGCGAAAATGTTGGTCCTGGAAGAAAGTCGTCAAAGTGTGTGTTGTTTTTTTTTTCTATCACGTTAACACATATACGAGGTGGCCTACTGGTATACTAATCGTAAAAGGAAACGTGCGGTACTATATCTGATCATTTAATAGTTTGTGAGATAAAAGAATATCGTTGGCTTTATTAGCTCTTGGTCCATACTTGTTTTCCAAGAGCTTTAACTTGTTCTACCATGTTAAAATATTGCAGAACTTTTATGGAGAAAAAGATTGTAAAGATTTGATTATCTTTTTGTAGTTTAAGTTCTAAGCTGATAAAGCGCGAAACAGCAGTTATTAAATTATCTCAACAAGTCTACTGTAGTACTAAGCTCGACTTGAAAAAATAAAAAGATAATAAATTTAAAGTTCATCATCATAAATTTTCACAACTAGTCTCAAGCTTTAGATCTCTCACTTTATTTCATAAAGCTTAAATCAGATCAAAACGATAGTTATTGATGATCTCTGACTTTTCGACTAACCATAGCTGTATACAAAAGCAGACTTCTCCCTCAGTCTCGTGACGTAGACAGAGAGACCAAACAATTATCAAGCCCGACGGTGCGCGGAGCTGGCTAAGCAAATTCGCGAGTGTATATAAAGCGAGAGAGAAACGCGCACAAGTTTCCCGAAACAAGTTTTGCAATTTCAACCTATTTGCCCGTCATATTTCTCGCTCCTCCCGAGCTTTCATCCAACACGTGTATATAAAGATGTATGTGGGTGTGTGTGTGTGCGAGGGTACGAGCGTACATACATGCGTGTGATGGCTGGCGTGTATATCTGCTGGTTTTGCAAATTCTGCGCTTAAAATAATTCTAGAAGAGGATGAGGGGGGAGAAATCAGCGAATATAACAATCTAAACGTATATAATGTGAGTACACGCGCATGAGCGAACGTTTAAACGCTGAATGCGTTGATGTTATTTCATGTATGTACGTATGTGTATATATATTTCGCGCGTGCGCGCGATTATGACTTCATGAATGACGGCGAAGCAGACATGATATATTTAAATGAAAATTAAAATACATCGATATTATAATATGTATATAGGCAGAACAGTAATCAAAGTCAATCCGTTCGCTTCGTTATCAGTTTTTTTCTTTTTATTTATAAATTTATTGACAAATTGCATCGAAGATAAAACGTTATGATTTTTAATTGTATAAAAAAATTAGTTTTTTAAAATAATTTATTAAATAACGAAGTGATCGGATTGAGGACAAATCGCTTAACACTTATAATCTCAAGCAAGTACGCACGAATCAATAAACTACAAAAATATATATATATATAAAATATGTATGATGTGAAGTAAAAAAAACAAATTGGACTGATATAATAATAAAAATATATAAAAAAATTAATTAAAAAAAACTCAATGATTATGATTTATAAAATTACAAAAATAAAGAAGAATTGATAAAAAATAATAATAATAATTAAAGGGAATGACGTTATTGTAATCTTCACTGTTGCTTCTTCTTTTTCTTCTTGTTGTTAACAGATTGATCGACACCCCATAGGTCATACCAAGGTCCACATGTCTTTTTATTTCTGTCAGTACGTTCGCTATCCCGCCTAAGTTTTGTTCTTGGCAGTAGAGTCTTTTCAGAGACAGCCTGATCTTTAACAATGATACAGCTGTAAGTCGATTCTTCATCCGAAGCTTCGGTCTCAGTAAAATGTTGTATCATAAGTCCATCATCATCGTCACCATATGCTTTCTTTCTACGTTCATTTCTCTTAGCTTGATTATTCTCTTTAAGTTCAGCCACTATCATGTTCCTCTTGGCTTCCATACTACGTTTGCGTTCGTTTTCAATTATTGCTTTACGTGATACGTTTCCTACAAAGTACGAACGCTGCTCTTCGTAATGACGCGAGGCCCTATATTCTCCTCGTTCACTGTTTCTTGGTCTCTCTGCAGGCGTGGGTAATCGCGATTGTTGCGGAGATTGAGGTTGGTCATCAAAATAGTCAAGCGAGCTGGTGGATTTATCAGGCAGATGTAGCCGTTCAGCTGCTTTAGGTTCATCAATGAGCTGATCGCAACCGTTAACTCGTTCATCAGTGATAGTCTCATCACTATTTTTACGCTCAAGAGTCCGATGCGAAAGTCCAGGACTACCATTCTCCGAGCTGCCTGATCTAGCAAGTTCCCGGGACTTCGATCGCTCGGATCTTGATCCATCACGTTTGAGCATCTTGGGTATATCAACGAGTGATCGATGTTGCCAAAGAGCCATACCCTCAAGTACCTCAGAATCACGTCTAAATCGCCAAAAGCTCTTGGTACGTTTTACCAACTTCGGACTTTTACTTTCAAGTTCAATACCTGCACGACCAGTCTGAATAAGATGACCCATTGCAGTACTCTGTCGTGGCATTAATGGTTTACGATCTGATAAAAGCTTAAGGCTGTTGTTATTCGGATCGTTATCGGTAGTCCTAGGAGTACTAGGAGCTTGACGACTGTAACAGTGTCTTTCTAGTACTTTAGTACGTTCAAGCTTTGTTTCAAAGTTTGACTCGTAACCTCGGTCTTTTTCAGCTACTAAAGTAGGTTCGCTATGGAAACCAAGAGGTACTCCTGGTGCTTCACCGTAAATATCCTCACGATCTGAGTATCTGCGTTCGCGGTATCGTTGCTGTTCACGTTGACGCTGTTGTTGCTGCTGTTGTTGAAGTTGTTGATCGGTCAAAGGCCTTTCAGGCGCCTCTTGAGATGGTGGTCTAGGTCTCTCGAAAGCTCCACGACTTGGAGCACGATCAGCATGACGTTGACGTTCTGGACTCTTCTCATAAGATCGATCACGATCGTAAGTAAGGGTAGAGTGTCGGGATGAACCTAGAGTGGACGACTTTGTATCTACATAACGATCACTGCTATTCGGTGAAGGTCGTTGTTGCTGTTGTTGTTGCTGTTGCTGTTGTTGCTGGCCACTAGCTCGACGTGCTTCTCGCTCGTACTTTTCATAAGCAGCTTTAGCATCATCTCGTGCTCGTTCTAAGCTACTTTTATAATCACCTCCATGGCGTTCCATGAACTTAGGTGGACTATGTTCACGCGCGTATTTCTGAGCGGTCTGTTCTAGTTTCTGGGCTATCTGCTCGACTTTGCGTCCGGTTTCCGGTAAAGTACTGCTACCATCTTCTGAATCCGAAGTCTGTGAAGACGATGACTCGCTACTCTTGTCTCGTCCATATTTATTGTTAGTCTCCTCTTCTGCAGCTCGATGTTGTTTCTGTTGTTGTTGCTGTTGATGATGGTAATCCGATCGTCTTGATTCTTCGCCATTATGGTTCTCGTAATACTTTTTGCTCTCGTACTTCTCAGCTCTATATTCAAGACTAACGTTGTAACTCTCGTTATCTTCTTCCTCCTCTTCTTCTTCGACATCAACTTCAACCTCTATCTCATCGTCTTCGGTATCTACTCCACGTCTCTCGTAGCGACTTCGTTCCTCGTCTCGTTCGTTCCTACGAGAATAACCACTTCTACCGCGCTCGTTGTTCGAACTTCGTGTCGGCACGCGTCCGTTCTCGTATTCGTTCTGCTTTGTGCTGGTTTCATGTTGCTGTTGTTGCTGCTGCTGTTTTCTCTCCTTCTTCGTTGGGCTGGATGCTTCGCTTTCCGAATTCCTCATGTTCCTGCGCTCCTCGGTCTCGTGTCGTCCGGATTTACTTGGCTGCTCATTCTTACCACCGACGACACTCGCGTCCGACCAGTACTCTGTTACCGAACTGCGATACATATGCCAGGACTTGTCATCGCGTGGTATGGTTTTCCAAGAGTCGTTTTCCCAATCCTTGCTTTCATTTGAACTTGGTGATTTGTTGTCGTCCTTGATGTTGCCATTAGTATTGTTTGACTGTTGTGGTTGCTGTTGTTGTTGTTGCTGCTGCTGTTGTTGTTGTTGGTGGTGGTTGTGATGCTTGTGCTTCTGCTGCTTGGTGGATCGGTCGGCAGCCTTGCGTCGTCGTAGTCTGTTTTATGGGGAGTGGGTCGTGTGAACGAAAAAGAAAAAAAGAAAACAAAAAAAAAAGAAAGAAAGAAATGAAGAACTGAAGAATAGAAAGAACGAACGGGTGCTAGAAAATGACTGATGAGTTGTAAATAAAATTTATGAGTTTTTGAGGAAGATGGATGCTAATTTTTTGGAGTGAACTTTATTTTTATTTATTTTTTTTTTAGTAAATTAAGTTTTTACTAATATATTTTAAGCTATTTTTATTATTTGATAAGTTTTAGTAAATATGAATAAAATGTAAGATTATTTGTTTTACCTTAATGTAGAATAAGTACTAGATTTTTGGTTAATAAGTACCTTTTTTTAAGGCAATACTTAAATTAATGGTAATCTTTGTGACATCAACTAAAATGCACTTTAGTAATATATTTCTCAACAAAACTTAATTAAGTACTAAAATTCAAGATTAATATCTATGTACAACAACTTAAAACAATTTGGAGCTTTTCTTATATCTCTCTTTTAATTTCACTCGAAAAAATTTAGCTAAAGATATATAAAAGAATTAAGAAGTATATAAGGCGTGGAGGCGTTTGACAGTGCCAGAGTAGACCAAGAACCATAGTAGAGACAATGCAAGAAGACGCCTACGTGCCAAGTTGAGGTAGGAAAGGCTTTAATGCTTGCGCCTTGGTCTTAAGGAAAGGAAAACAGTAGGCTTCAGTATTTTCATGGGGTCTTTACGAGAGTGATGAGGGTATAAAAAGAAAAAGATAGTGATGGTATGAGGATTTTGGCAGGTACAGTGCAAAAAAAGAATAAAAGAGAGGATTCGGTAATAAAGTCCACCACCGTCGCATTTAATTCCATCGATCGCAGTAACGCATGCGGAATCTACAAAGAACGAGAGAAAAAACAAAAAAACAAACATACGACAAAAAAACGTAGATTTAAAAAAAAAAGAATAAAAAAAAAGCTCATCCGAAATAATAACACAAGGCTAAGGCGGGAGAGAAGATTACTTTTGTTTACTCGAAACTACTTTATTGAAAAAAGTAAATTAAAAAAAAAAAAAAGAATGGAATGAAAATAGGGAGGAAAAAAGAGAAGGGCGTCTCTATATGCATACCACGTTCAAGTTTGGCTTTTAAGCAGAGATATTCTCTCGTTAAGTTCTAAAACTTGTATACGCGACTACGAATAAAAAGGATTATTTTTTTAAAGATTTTTCTTTTGTATACAAACAAACAACTTTGCATAAAAGCTTGAGAAAACATTCTACTTAAGTAAAGTTTATTTACTTTTAATTTTAATATTCGTAGTTGTATAATAAATTTATGCAACATGCAAAATATTTTTACTGCTTTTATTCAGACGAAATATTATTTTAATAGAAAATAATTTTATAGCAGCATATCTATATTTACAAATCTAATAACCATTACAAAATCTATAAACTTCTAGTAATAGAAACAAGCTACAGATTGAGCTTTGTAAATACAGCGCGTAGTAAAAAAAATAAAGGCAAGATCCTGTACAAAGCTTTATGCGTTATCATGCCGATTCAATCGTTAGACTAATAAAAAAGCAGCAATATAAAATAAAAGGCTAGTAAATGCAAATTGAAAAAAATAATATATATTCAGAAAATACAAAAAGATAGGGAATAAGGGGGGCCTCCCGTTCGTATAGAATATTGTAGAAAGTTTACGAGGACTCGTGAAGAAGTTGATTACTCAATACCATTCGTTATCCATCAGTGTTCGATTTTCAATATTTCTCAAATATTATGCAAATACTTGAAATCTTATATAATTTAAGAAAAAATGATAAAAATAAAAAAAAATCTATTACTTTGCATAAAAGATACGTTTTGTCCCTAGGTGCCAAACCGTGGCGAAAACTAAATGAGGTGTGAAAATTAAATAAAAGAGACAATTCAGTAAAAGAAGAAAAAAAAAGGATATAAGCGTTTATAACGAATGGTCTGAGCAATTCTCCAGGCACAAATCCTCGCATATATGCTCGTGTGTATACATACTCGGTTTTATCTTTCTCTATACGCTCATTCCGTCTCCAGAGTCTTTCTCTCTCGGACTATGCGGTAAAGCTCAGCTTCACCTGTCCATCTATATGTATATATCTTTCTCTCTCTCTCACCTCATAGCTTCGTCGTCGCTGTAGTCGATGTCCGGCTGAACGGGTGGCTCGTTGGAGAAGCCGCTGTCGTTGCTGCTGTGGAGCGACGTGACTGCCTGGGGCGGTGGTACCGGGGGCACTGGTGGCTGCACCCTGCGACCACCCGCTAGCATCGTAGGCAACGTTCCAGTTGGACGGATCTGTGCACAGACATTTTTCGAGCCTCGCTGTTGTCGCTGCTCTTTTTATCCTCTATCTACTTTTTTTTTGGTTCGAGTGTTCAGCCTTTTTTCTTTCTTTTTTTATTCTACCCTTTCACCCCTCGGCCTCTCTCTCTCGTTTTTTTGACCGACATGCTCGTGCTCTCTTTCCACACACCCTGGGACCACTGCTGATTATGCGCCATTGTGCAAAACGCTCAGTGCATGCTGATTTGTGCAACAGTACTTTTTCTACAATCCTGCACTTTTACTACTCTTAAAGATGAATAGTCAAAAACGATTTTATTATTTTCTTCTTTTTTTTTAATTTTTATAGTCATTTCCATTTTATGCTAATTTAAAAAAAGAATTGATAGAAAAAGTGTTTGTTCAAAATAAAATCTTTTCAATCCCAATGTTCTCATTTAAAAATAAATAAAAATTCTGTAACAATAATACACAAGTCAAATCCTTCCAAACATAAGTACGAGCAATTAATTCAAAACCCAACGAAACTTCAAAATTTCGCGATAAAGAGATAGAGAAGAGGGGCCGAGTGCTCTCAGGCTTAACGAAGGGTATCCAGTCGAAAACTGCAGTTGCAAGTATTACAAGAAGGGAGGGTAAAACAGATTCTGTAAAGGATGTAGCAGATTGTGTACAGTGTATATACATATAGCAGCAAAAGCCCTTACGGATTTAGCCTGTCGGGAGTTGGGTGCTGCGATGTTGTGGGAGCTACTGCTCTTGGGTACACTTGGTGCGCCGTTGCTCGAGGCGCTGCTACCGTTTGCCTGCTCGCTACCGTTGGTTACATCCTCGCCGTTTGTATTGCTAACTCCAGGCATCGAAGGTGGTCGGGATGGTGGTGGCTTATTCGGTGGTGCTGCCTTTGCGTCTGCGGTACCATTGGCTCGTCCGTTACTTGCACTGTGATTTGGCGATCTGTGTAAAAGAATATACATGTACATGTGACTTTGAGTATGTGTATGTGTAAATGGATGAGGCAATTGTTCAAGAGCGTGGGGGTATTAAGCGGGGCTTTTGTCCGATGGCATGATATATATAAAGCGTCGAGGTGGATATCGGATCTCTCGCGGTATATACTGGCGTTCGACATACATGCTACTGCTGCTGCTGCATTGTTTTTGTGTGTTAGGGATGAGGTTCGTGGTTGACCGAACGAAACACTGGTTTTCGGATATTCATCGCGACACCTCAATGCTTCTTTCCAAAGAGGATTTATGCACGCAGGGTTGGATATAGGTATGCTTTTTATAAACTTTTACATTTGTTTGTGAATTTGATAGTTTTTCAGTTAAATAGGTTTTGTAATATATTTTTTTAGTGTAATTTGATGAACTAATGAATGCTGTACTATAAAACTTTGATAAAAGTTTAAAAAAAAGTCGATTTTACTTTTTCAACATTTTATTGCTGATGTTTATTTCAAAGAAGAGATAATTAATAAAGTTTATTTTTCACAAATTAAATGTATTTATTACGTTTGAAGAGTGTATGTGTATAACTAAGAGCTTTGAAAGAGCTTACCCTACTGCTTCATCAACAATAATCTCTGTGTAAGCCAGGGGGAACCAGCCGGAACTCTGGGTACGTAGATTCTCGCCGAATTGCCAGCCCTTCTGCCGATCGCCTTATGAACATCAAACAAACATCGATAATTAGATGGAACTCCCTTATTGTAGGGATACATATTATTTGTATAATAATAATGGCTTGGAAATTTTCAAGGACTATAATAATATTATTATTATTGAAAGGATCATTAGATCGGATTAAAACTTTGGTATTGTACTTTAATGACTAAAGTTGTAAGTCAATTTAAATTTACATAAGAACATAATCATTTAAATAAAAATAAGTAGAAACAGTCAGCTATAGTCAGACAATATTTACAATATATATTATTGTAAATATAAAATTTTTAAATATCAAAATATTCCTTGTAATTGCCAAAATTATTCGTTGCTCACCCATAAGCGCAATCAGATCTCCCTCATGGAAACTGAGCTGATTCTCTCCAGAACTGAGATAGGCAAAGAGAGCTCGCGCCAGAGGCGTTTCACCCCAACCACTGGTGATCAAACCGGCACTTATTCCGCCGCTGTTGCGGCTCACCGGCGCCATGGATCGTGGTCTGGGTGGCGTGTCCGGTACTTCTATGCGGTCGTCAACGATGAAGATGGTTAATCAGGCAAGTGGAAGGTCATAGAAAAAAAAGAAGGATAGATATCGTTAAAGAAAAAAATATTGATTTTTAGAAAAAAGAAATAGACTTAATTTTTATAGTTAACTGTCTTAATTAGTTTTTAAGTAAATTGAAATTTGATTGTGAATAATAAATTTGAGATAACGACATAAATATTTAGCAACAATAAATTAAATTCCATTACTAATATGGACATGAAAATCAATTGAAACAATGAATTCATCTTTTCCGAGTATCATTATAAAATACAGTGCTTTAATGAAATACCTCACTGCATAAAAAAAAATGAATGATAATCAAATTATTCGAATATATACCGGAACAGTATGTTAACATAAGTAATTAAATTTTGAGCAATTAAGTGCCTTTATTAGTAGCGAATACATCAGTCGAAGTAGGATATGACGCGATGCAAATGCCTTACCGAAGCACAGAAGCGGGATGTGAGCACTCATTCATACCCGTCACTATACTGTGGTATATAGATATATAGACCGGGATATAGAAAGAGGGTGGGATGTATACACGAAGCGTGTCTTTAGCAAGTCTCGCGAGCAATGACGAAGACGTATTAACACGCTTGAGAATCAGACGCGATTACGGGCCTATTCACTTTGACGCTTGCGACGAGCTTGGTACGAGACGGAAATACACTTACGAATATTGTCTGTGTGCGTGTGTTTGAAGAGACACGAAGAACTCGAGTTTATATATGTATTGTGAGAGAAAGAGAGAGAGAGCTACCAATTCAATTTAAGATGGTTATGCTAGGCAAGCGTATTGTTAGTCGATCCTTTAACTGCTGCTTGCTTTCGTTGAATAATAATGAATGTGTAAATTTTGTGAATTTAAATATGTTAGCTGATTTTTAAAATTTTAATATTTTTTTGGAAGGATATAAAATTTGAGTTTTGTTTGATATACTGACTTTTTTTTATGTGCTACTGTAAAAAATTTTTTATGTCATTTTTTTATGGTTTTCTTTTGTAAAATAAAAAAATACCTCAACACTTTGAAATTTCAAATTTATTAAAATTTTTTTTTCATTTTCAGTGTTTCATTTATAAACTCTGTGTATTTCAAGTATCATCCTTTTCATTTATTTATTTATATACATATTTTTTTTCATTTCAACTAACCAAGTTCATAATCCAGTGAATTTAATTTTACCTTCAAATACGCAAAATTCGAATATATAAACTCGAGTCGAGTATATATAGAGAAAATTTAATATATACGAAATCGCGTGCAATATTTTCATACTCACACAATATAATCCAGTTATCGGCAGACACATCAAAAGCGCGTTCAACGGGAAAATAGAGTTTTTTTTTTTACTGGATGAGGTGAAAAATGAAAGTTTTAGCAATTTCATATATATATTTTTTTTTTTATTTTTCTGAAGGACACTCGCACGTAAAATGTTTATTCGATTCATATAGAGTATCCGCGGTCAAGAGTTTTATCAATCACCGTATGGAACAAGACAATATCATCAAACGATTGATATGAAAAATTATCGAAAAAAAACTCAAATCTTTAAAAAAACAAATGTAAACAAACGCTCAATTTTTCAAACAATTTCATTTTTCAAACATTTCAATTAAAATCAAAATTCCCTACCACACTCACAATCAAATTAACAGATAGCTTAAATCTATAGTATCCTTTCGTCTCATCAATCTCAATACTCCAATTAATGCTAATTAAACCCTCCCTTAACATCACCAATACCCCAAATACCTCTCTTACCAGGACCCAACGACAGCGTGGACGCGTGTATATTGGCTTCGGATCTAGCTCGCGACAGAACAGCAGGCAGGTGTCCCGAGTTTTGCCCGTGATGTAGACCTGCACTTGTCGATTGGCTTTGGGGTGGCGGTCCCAGCCTTAACTCTAAGCACGAGCTGTCCATACTGCGAGTCTTACGAAGTTGTGAGCTCATTGTCAGCTCTGAGCCACCGTTCTCATCGTCCTCTGGCCAGAAGGATACTTGCTGTAATGAGATATGTGGCTTTGTAATGTTAATGTCAGTTAGAGAGTCTTTGGGGGGGTGTTTTGGTTGGAAAGTTAGGTCAATTGAGGATTAAGTTTAAAGAGGAAAATGTGGAGGCTAGATAAGTTTTCATCGTGCGACGTTTAAATTTTTTAAAGGTGCCATGGTAAATTTGCATGGTGATTGGATTTTTTTTTTTAATGTTGGAGAGGTCGATTAATTTTAAGATCCAAATGATCTAATTTTATCTAATAAACTGAGTCAACAAGAGTAATTTGTTTTGTAAGTCACTTTTATTTACGAGGCAGTATATTTGAGAATTGATAAAAATGAGCGTTTTTTAGTTCTATGCGTTTTCATTAAACTCTTAAGCAGTATATATTTCCCTTAGAAATCATGAAAAATGCTCTTCTTCTCGTCGAGAGAATTTGAGATACTCAAGAGCGTACCTCCCTCAAGAAGATTTATGTCACTTTCAGTTTATTACGTTTAAAATTCTTATCTTTAGAATTTAAAGTGGCGTGGCAAAAATCATACTGAATATTGATTCGAATATAATAAAATAAAAATTTACCGTCAAGTCTTATTATAAAATATTTTAATTTTCATTTATAAACAAATTTCATTAAAATTAAAGTGAAAAAAAAATTAATTTTATAAAATATATTTCACATCACAAAATTTTGTATAACAAACCAATATCAACCCTTCAGAAAATCTTAACAATCCAAATTCCAACAATCAAGCTTTACCATCAACATATCGCAACTCACCCTGAGCCTCGAGGCAAACATATCTTCAACGGACTGGGGCAGGTACTCTCGCGTGGCCGCGATTTCGCGCCACTCATCTACAGACGGATGAAGAGCCGCTAGGGCTACCTCATGGAAGCTTGCGTAGTGCTTAGCAAGTGAACATTGTCGTTCTAGTACGAAACCGTATCGTCTCCTTTCTTGTGTCATTGCCTGTAAAATATTAGAAGATTTTTGCTTAAATTTTATTTTTAATTTTATTTGATGTTTTTAATATCGTAGAGTTTGATTTATCGTTTATTTATGAACTGCTGTTTACACGAAAATAATGTATAGTAACTATGATGAAAATATTCAGTTTAAATATGTTAATGATTGTGATTATATAATCAAAAATTCAATATACGTCATATATATTTTCTAAAGAACATTAATCAATAACATCTCTTAATATACTACAACTAAATAAATTATAAATCAAATTTTTTATAATTTTACTCAAAACTTAAAATAAATTAAATTTTTAATTATAACAATTTTTAATTAACATTATACATAGCTACACTGACGATAAAAATATTTGCAAAACAATGAAAAACACATCTAAAAATGTTGGACGTCTTTCTCTTTTTCTCTCTTGACACCCTTTTTCTTGAAGTTATGTAAGAAAATACGCAAAGAAACTTTAGCTTCAAAATCTTAAAGAACAGAGACGTGAGTACGTATACGAGAGATACTCGTCAGAGTGCGATCTTCCCGGCGAAACAAACAGTGTAAGTAAAAAAAAAATGCCAAGAGAGTCGGAAAGAAGAATAAGTGGAGTAAGAGTACGAAGAAAAAGAAGTAGAAAAAGTAAAGAAAAAAAAAATTCCATATAGGCGTCAACGCATATAGATATATATGTAGAGCTTGACTATACTACATACATTTTTTAAGCTCTGTTCGCAGAAGGCGTCAAGCTTGGACTTCTCTTCTTCAAGGATCTGCATATTCTTGAGTTCTTTGTCCATGGCAAGACCACTTTTACTTGCTCCACGTGACTTCTTACGTTGCTTTTTCATCGTGGCTGCAGCTTTGCTATATGTCTCGCTACGTGTCTTGTGCTGCTGTAGGAATTTCTTTTGCTCGCTCTGCAAATAATACGGATATACATGTATATGTATGTATGTGTTTTACTTTAATGAATTATTAACGCGCTAATTACCTGAACAACTTTTGTGTCCTTTTCCAAATTTGTTTCCAACGGTACCAGTAAATCCACGTAGAATGCTTTTAACTGCAAAACAAAAAAATAGAACATAAGTTACATAACAATATAGTAAATTTCATCATTTTTTTGGTACCCTACTATCTTATTTACGCGTATTAACGGAGTCAAGATTTAACAAAATGACGTATCACAAGCAAAGAGAATTTCATTCTGCTTGGTAAGAGTAGGGTATATACTTGTGTAATGGAGGGTATGGAGTTAAGAGAACGCGACATATACACTGTGCTTTTGAGACCACTTGTGTTTCTATCTTTCTCTATCTACGCTACAGCCTGACCCACATACACTGTTTAATTGCGCGAATGATCTAATGACATGCGCAAGTCTACCACTGCGCGAAAACCGACTTACTTACACGTGCCTTAGGTTACGTCAAAATGAATTAACTACAACGCTACAGGTATATTAACGTTTTCATTATTTGCTTGAATTAACTGGAATTTTCTTTCTATTTTTTTTTACTTTTGTATGTTCTGTTATTAAAATATTATTTGATTTTTATTATAATAATTTTACAAAAAATTTCTATGACAAAAATTTTTCAGTATTATTGGAAATATCGAATTCAAAAATGAATAATTATAACTACATTCTTTCATATGTAGTTCATAAATCGTATATTACACCAATTAAAGCAGTGCGTGGTCAACTGATTGGAACAAAAAACTTAGATATATAGTACATACATAGACCGTATAGTTCAACCAAAGTGAAAAAAAAGCCAGGCGTGTGAGAGACTATTGAAAGGTATTTTTTTACCCTTCTCTCGTTTTTTTTCTGCTGTAAAATAACAAAAGGGAAAGCCGTATACAGATATACCTATACCATTGAAGTTATTCGGTTGCGACCACGCGAGAATATACGTGTGGTGCTTGGCACCCCATGGCAAATCCAATACAGACTGATAACCCCTACCTTCCCTACTAACTCTCTCTCTTCTCACTGTCGTTGAGCTTATACCCGCATACTCTTCTATTGTCCATGTGCGGGATGTTTATGCTAGCCGAGAGTCAGCTGTTGTGCTTGCAACGACTATCCGACTACACACATGACACCGGCTTGTCAAGCTTGAATTTTTTCGTTTTTTTTTTTTTGTCGACCTGCTCGCTTTTGGTTTAATAAATATTGATTAAAGCTATGCGTCGGTTGCTTCGCTATACTACCCTTCTTTCTTTCTTTCTTTTTCATACTCTCGTATTGCATTGCAAGCACCGAAGTGGACGCGCGTGGAGCGTCCGGAATTTGATGGTTTGCTTTTGCTGTGCAATGCGTGTCTTTTGTGTTTAGGGGGTCAAAAAAATATGCGTTTTCAAAATAAAAGGATGGTATGTATAGTCAGAAAATATGTAGGAAGGCAAAGAAATATTATTTTTTTATTTTTTTAGACAAAACGATTGTTTCTGTCTGTTTAAAAAAAAAAATATCATAATTGAATCGGCTTTTGTAAAATTGCCGAATAAATGGGTTTTAACAAGCAGAAAAAAAATACCAACTTGAAATATGTACGTGCATCAATGAAATTTACGATCACAATCTATTCCCATCCTCTAGTCTCCCTCAAAGGTAATAAACCAAGACTAAAAAAAAAAAATATTTCAAAAGCATTTTCTACGCAGACACCACTTATTACAATAAATTAGCGAAATCTCAGGTAAACGAGAAATTTGAATTTTCACAAGCCACGCGACTCCTAAGCTATAATGCTCATCCCATTATTCTCTTTCTCTCTACAACCCATAGTATTCCACATCTAAGACAGTAGCAACCAAGAGGAGGGAGAGTATCACGCCTTCGTTCCGCCCAAGTGCTCTGATGCGAAAGGGACCGCATGGGATTTACACGCTACCCGAGCATCCTATTTCGCGTTGTTGGCTCACTCTTACCTTCCCTTTATCTTTCCTTTTTTTTTTTGCTTTCTTTCTACGCGCAATCGCAGCTTAAATCTGAAAAAGTTATGAGGCGCGTACACCCAAGTGCAGCTTTGAATTATATCGCTTGAGTAGAAAAAAAAGCCTTAGGTTTATTTCAACAGCTTTTCTTCTTATTTTCTCGCTACGCTGAAATCTAATTTTCAACTCAGCCGTACACTGAGCTGATCGATTTTTAATAATGCAAAGATCGTGGATTTTTACACGTATGTATGTTGAATTTACGGATTCTTATTGAAATTCGTACGCTATTGGTAAATACGATTTTTTCTTTTGGATGTACAGATTCAATAATGGCCAGGAGTGGAAAATTATTGGTTTGATTATTCAAGTGTATTGGTATTCTGGACTTTTTAGATCGATTGGAATTTTATTACTGTACAAAGTTTTTTTTGAATCGACATTTGGTTGGTATTTGCCGAGTATATGCACGTAATACAGCTCAAAAATAGAGGAAGTAAACGAGTCAAATAAAACAACAGTATTGTGGAATGCAAAAAAAAAAAGTTTTTTGGCGTACCGTTAAACGGAAGCTCAAACGTCTCGGCACGTGTAGCATAGAAACGGTGTTCTCAGTGTCCCACCGGCCTCACCTCTATGCAAATTAACACGAGTACCTAGATCATGTGGTATTTTCTTTTCTTTTTTTTTTATAACTCTGGTCCTTTGCGTGAGAAAGCTCTCTCACAGACTCCCTTGGCTCTCCATATACGTGTCTCTCGCGGGCCGTTTCGACTTTTTTTTTAACCTTTTTTTTACTCTCGCGAATTTCTTCTCTTTAAGCGCTGTAACGTAGCTCGCTTCCTTTCTACTCTTTTTTTTTAGTCTCTTGTATTTTTTTCTTTATCTTTTTGTCTCTTATCCCTACATTTTTTTGCAAAGGAACTTTTGAGCTTGAAACTCGTTAGTCGCCTTTGCTGGAAGATATATTTTTTTTTTATGTGTACCAATTTTTTTTTTCTTAATTCATTCCGCTTATATTGAGTTGTATAAAAGCGATGTTGAATTTGCAATTATAAATTTTAACCAACATTTATTAGATGAGCATGTAAATTCTTCTCATCTGTGTGGAAAAAAAATTAAAAAGCAATTTGCGTATGTAATAAAAATTATTAAAATTTTTTAATTAAAATTTTTAAAAAAAATTTTCACAAAAATTACAACCGTAAATTTTAAAAACGTCAATGGAAGAATAGAAAAAGTTCGTTGAAATTAATGAGATAATGGCATTCCAAGAGATGTCGCAGGAGGAACCGGAAAACGAGAGTTTGACGAAAAAGTTTTAATATGGTTTGAAAAAAAAAGAAAAAAAAAAAAAAGAAAAGAAAGAGTAAAAGAAAAATCGAAAAACTTTCATGAGAAATGTCGGCAAATTTTTCCGAGAGCCTTCTGGCTTTCTTTCTCTCGGCTAATAAAATTCGAGCTATTTTGCCAGCAATTCGCAAATCCTTTCATATTTCGCGTTCACGTGAAATAGGAAGTCATATACGAGACTAGTGAAAAGAAAAGAGTCTGATAACGAAAAAAAATAAAAAGAATAGCAAGAGACTTGTATGTATTAAAAAATAAAAAAAAAAAATGAGAATTCTCCAGTCTACACTCGACGTTCTTCTCTCAACGCACCAGTTTAATTGGATTATTTCGCGTTTTCTTCAAGCTATACCTATACCCCCCCATAGCGCATGCAAGTCCACTCGGATAAAGAACTGGCCTCTTTCCAACGATCGGACTCCGGGGAAGCGGCACCGTTAAAGAAGAAAAAGAACTTCTTTTTCTCTATCTTTCTCCTCTCGCCTTCTTCTTTCTCAATTTTTTTTTACTCTCGCAAGGGAGGACCAAACCGCAATTCTCGCGTCTCCGGACTATCCGCGAGAGAGAGGTAAATCGTAGAGACGCGGCGAGTTTTTCTCGAGAGGTATCGGTCTTGCTTCATTAATTTATGAGCGTTGCAGTGGAGAGCTTTTGCCGTATACTCTTTTCTCTTTTGCAGAATCGAAGTACAAGTGCTCTGTATTGGACTGAAAGGCTTGGGATTTAAACTAAAAGTGGTTGACTTTGTTTCTTTCTTGGTCTTTCTTTTTTTTCTTTATAGGTCAGAAATAAGAAATTTAATTGGCCTGTTTAATGCAATTATAATCGCTTTATTCGTTCGTATATTTTAATAGATCCCGTAGAATTAGCAGATATTAAAACAAAGAAAAGCTTGCCTTTTATAATTTTAAATTCATTACAAAATGCACTTTTAAAAAATCTTTGTATTACATAAAAACAAGCATGGTGCTCTTAAGTATTCAAACCATATATTTTTTAAATTATATTTAAACGAGATCAAATAAATTCAAAACTTGTTTCCAAACAACCAATTCGAAAATTCTCCATGCACAAAATTCCAAAAATTTTCCTCGAGGGGCTTTAAGCTCTACGTACAAGATACTTGCTCAATATTCTTGGAGACTCTCGTAGCTTGAGAATCCGTTTGTCGCGCATACTTTCACGAAAGTCAAAAGACCAGAACGTCGGTACTCTGTGACGTCCAAGACGCTGAAGGTAAAGCCGTCTAAATAAGAAAGTAACGAGAACGGAACTACTCGTGCGAGGGAAGAGACTGAGAGAGAGAGAGAGAGAGAGAGAGAGAGAGAGAGAGAGAAAAGAGATAGCCATTTCTTCGCTAGAGAAGAGAGCAGTAGCATCACGAAAGCGATCAACACAAAAAAGAGAGAAAGAAGAAGAAGAGAGAAAACGTACGTCGACCGGAAGATTGGACCTGCCGCAAAAGGCCCTTTTCCCCGTCGCTCTTTTCTCTGAAAGCCACGGAATATTTATTATCCCATTTCGGGATGGTAAGAGCCCGCAAGCTCACTGCGCCGATTACGTTCTCTGGACCAAGAAGCGCGTCTAGCGTAATGGTCGCTTGTTTCGAGGGGGAGAAGGAGGCTATATACCGAAGCAATCGATTTCGCGATGAGCCACCTTCCCTTTCCTCTTACTTTACTCGGCAAAGTACAAGAGGGCTTTACTTGCTGTACGAAAGCTTTTCCAATTGGGCTACTACGAAAAAAAGGTAGTACGATGTACATGTTCGATCGATTTCGAAGCTTGCCCTTTGTTTTTTATTAAACTTGCTCTCCGTGACCCTATACCTTGCCACTTACAATGGAGAGGCCTGAAATTGGATGTAATCCTTTTTTAATTGGAAAAATGTGTTGATGGGACTCGAGCGTTCTTGGAATTATCAAGATTTATCGAGAAAAAAATTTTTTTTTTTGTTTGAAGTATTTGAATACCATAGTTACACAAAGAAAAAAAAGCTCGATACTTCAACTTTAATAATAAAACGTCTAATTACGAATTTAATAACAGTTAATATATCGTTATTCCTCAAGCATACAAAATATACGAAAAAAAATTCTAGACGCGATGCGAGTAGCATATGGCAAAGAGTAGTACAAGCTTTACGCACATCACGTACGTACAAAAGCTCCAAAAGAAGTTGAAACGAAGAAGAAGCCGTTGGTATTTCCAAAACGCTAGAGGGGCCAGCTGCTAGCTTAATATATATATGTATACCCTTCTCTCCTCCTCAAAATTCCCTGAGGTGCGTCTGGGCTTTCGCATTCTTAGTCGCGGCAAACATCGGAACTCCTTTTGTATGTAAGCATGAGATCAAAGGTCAAATGTCGTTTGGACTATACAAAGTCATTCCAATTAAAACAGGTTTCGTGAGATCCACTGGGATTTGGTAGAGTACTGGGAATGCTTTATTAACGCGGTATGGTCTTATTCTTGGTGTTTCTCGCTGGTATAATATACGAGTGTGTCTTGCTTTTAATTATGCTCGTATCTTTTTCTTCCAGCTTGGTGGTTGTCGAGCTTTTCTTGTGCTTGGCCTTTCTCTTTAGTTTGGGGAAGCAAGAATGTTTAATCAAAGGATACTCTTTGTGATTTTTTTGGATTTGTTTAGCTGAGGATTCGCGGTTATTTGCATCTGCGTTAATTTTTATTTTTTTTTAAATTATTGTTGGGATTATAATTTCTTTTACTTTAGTGTAAATTAAACTTTATGTTAACACCTATTTTATCCTCTAAAATTATAATCATCAGTTAGTAAACTGAACCACATAACAAGAAGGACAAAGCCCACTTGTTTATTTTATCACACAAGTTACCAGCTTCTAAGTATATAGTGTGCCAAGCTTGGGTTTTACTTACTATGTTTATCTCCTGCTCCTGTATTTCCTTGTAAACCTCAACGATCCTCATCAGGGCGGATCCTGCAACATAAGAAGAAAAAAAGCAGTGAGTACTATAAAAAAAACAGCATAGTAGACTTACAACTTTTAAAAAAGAAAGAAACCTCGTATTAAAACCGAAAGTTCGCACTTCTACACATCATACATACGAAATGTAAAAATAAAAGCCTAGTATATCGAAGGATATTCTCTCCCCTTATACTCACACGCAGCTAAATATCCCGCGGGAAAATTTACATACGGTATGCCAAAGGTGTGACGCCTACAACGACGATACCAACGATAGGGACGAAGAAGTTTCGTCGGCTCTGAATAATTCAGCGTCTAGAGCTTGCGAGCGTACACGGGGGGAGGTGCAACGATACCGTAATCCAAGTAGCTTTCCTCTCGGCTTAAAGCAGCCCGCATTCGGCACGCACTTCTGTAAGGGGAAAGGGATACAGACACTGGCTTGTCCTTCCTATGCTTACTTTCTCTCTATCTTTTTCTCCTATTTCTCACCCCCCCTTCTCCTCTCTTTTTTACCACTACCTATTTGTTCGCCCTTCTTCGTTCGTCGCCTTTCTTTATCCAAGATCTTGGTTAAGGGAGGCAATATAATGCGAGAAAAGCAAACAATGTATGTATGGAAGTGCGAGATGGAGGTGCGATTGATTTATTGTGTTTGTCGAACAATAAGTCTGATTTCTTAGTGAGCTGAGTTTCTTATTACGTGAGAGATTTTTTAAGGATTGTATTAGTAAATTTAATGAGATTTTATCGTATTGTTGATGTTGTATACATCTATTTAAGTAGTATAAATCGAATATGATGAGACTTAGAGTTTAATTTCACTTTAATTAAGTATAAATATAATGTAAAAACTTTTGAAAAGGAGAAATACAAGAAACTATGCACTAAAAAAAATTTTTTTTTAGAATTTTTTTAATTTACCGATAGATTGGTTACAATGTTGATCGGAAAAAAACTCATACCTGCAAGTCAACTTTCACAAGCCAAAAACAATTGCTTCAGATCATCGAACATTTCAAGCTCAAGTCGTTCTTCTTTCTTTTCACCTTTAGCTCTCGTCGAAAAAGTTAGTCGCGTCAGCGAAGCGACGAACGAATCGCAACTACGTCGTGTTCGCGTGAAAATACTACCCCTCCAAGTACAAGTGAGAAAATCTCATGCGTCTAGCTTTTGCCTTTTTTTTTTAAACCACCATGGACGACGAAAGTTTTCTTCTTCGTCGTCGAACGATTTCTCCCCCGTGGTCGAGTTTACGGTGGCAACAGAACGCTTGGACCAACACTGGCTTTGCTCGATAGCTGTCGACATTGAATGCGAAATTTATGGTAGCGCAAGAAAGACGACGTGCGCTTGGACTGACTACTTTGGAAGGAAAGAAATTCGCTGTTGGCTTGTACAATAAGGTGAAAAGAGTTTTTTTTTTAGCTGGGTCATTGGAAAAGTTTTTTTTTTCTCTGTTACTTTTTAATTAAGGGTGACATTTGAATGTAAATTAAATGATAAGAAATTTAAATTGCAATTTTCTTTTTTTTCAAGATCTATTTTTTTGTATATTTAATGTCGCTTTTATTTTCAATCGATTCAGCAAGTAAGTGAAAATCAGTTCCTAACGTTAAAATTACTTGTTCAACATAACTCAGTGCACCAACTTCGTTCGATTTTCACTTTTCCTTCTCTACCCAAATCCTCCGTGAAGTTGGAAGTTTTATAAAGCGAATAAAGGAAGAAAGCTCGATCGAGTTGAAACGACGTACGGCTAACGATGTAACGACGACGTGTCGCGACTGAGAGAGGATGAGCGCCTGGTAGCGGAAGGAAGGAAATGTAGCAGGAAACGTGGCTTAAGAGAGGAGATAGTAGTAAGAGGAGGAGAGAAGGGAAGTCGAGTATGTGAGGAAGGGTAGATACACGGTACGTTGTACACAAAGCGTATATATATAGCGCCACCCTGCGTAATCCTTAAACATACACGGAGCTTGACTGTAGTGCGTTTGAGACAGAGAGAACTTGCATGAGCGTTGAGTGAACGAGATAGAGGGAAAGGGTATGTGGCGTGTTAGGATTTAGAAGTGAACACGACGAGAGAACGAGCGAGTTCTACTAAATTGTCTTTGTTTATTAGACGAAAAGAGCTTCTACGGTTTTGTGTCTTTGTCGAGCGGTTGTACGTGTCAGTGGAGAACAGAAATAATGTTTTTCTTTTTTTTTTTGTTGTAAGTAGGTCTTCATGAATTATGTGTTTTTAAAATAAAAATAAATAAAAATATTTTTTTTTATAAATTAATAGAGTATACATTTTTTTAACATACTAATTTTTAAAAATTGTCTGGCTATATTTTACTGTTTCTACTTAAGAAAATAAAAAATATTACTAATTACTGTAGGTTTTTACCAACTGTCAAATATTGCCAGAAAATTTTTAAAAATGTTATTAATGAAAACACAGCCAAACACTAATTCATTTTAATATACTTCAAATCACTTAATGCTTCCCACAAAATAGCGTATCACTAATTAACCCCCGTCACAATAATAGACAAACCACTGCCATGAAGCTCAAGTCTATCTATCCCTTCCTTCCTTCCTTCCTCTCCCCCCCCCCTCCTCTTTAAAAAAAACTAATCCCAATTCCTCTTAGTACATTGTCAGAATACACCACATGCCACATGCACCCTCTATACTATATACATACTAGTAGCTCTAACGACCAATGCGTCACGCATCGTTGCAATGCCTGCGGTGAAGCTGCTGCTGCTGCAGAGATTCAGTGCGCGCGCACACAAACACACAGCTTCTCTTCTCTTCCCATCCTCTCTCTCCTATACATATACCCTCTCAATGCACTGCATCCACGAGGGTTTCACGATAACGCTAGGCACGGCTCTTTTGTTTACCAGAAAGCCCATGCCTATCGGCTTACGTGGCTACTCGTCCGTTTTTCCGCCTGCGCACACGTTAGTCCCACCGGCTGGAAAATAGGCTTGCTCTCGAGTAATGAGTTTACAGGGCTGTGTTGAATTTCCGGTTGGCTTTTGGTTTTGCTTATATTGAAAAGGGGAGGGACAGGATATCCGGATGGGAACGATAATACAATGTTTTTTTTTTTTATTTTTGTTTTGATTATGCATAATGTAAATTTATGAGGATAAGATTTATCAGGTATGTTGCTATAATGAGTTTAAAACTAAAATATGGTAAAAATCTGAATGATAAGTGCTTGATATGATTTGTCAATCTGAGAGTATACATGAAATGGAAACTTGCAAAAAAGAGCCAATCGCTTGTAACGTAATATCGTATATGTATCTTGCCACGTACGAGTCGATAATCCTCATGCACTTCTCTCCCTCTCTCGGTGTGCTTTTCAGTCGTCAACCCTTTGCGATGAGATTTCTCGTTTTTTTTTCACCAGAGTTTCGTTTTACGTCGAATGAACGAAGTGCTACTACTACTCCCCTTCGCTATGTCAACGTTGCGAATTTAGAGTGTGCATGTCACGTACGCTTGATGCAATTTTTGTTGGTCGAAAGAACGTTTGTGACTTTTAAATGCATAAATTTTTTGGTTTTAAAGGATTATTTTTTTTTTTTGTAAAAGGGAGGCTAATATGTCGGTTGATGTGTCGAGTTTGATCTAAAAGCGTACGGATTCGACGGTTTTATGTAAACGGTATACGAATGTTTTTAGTGGTAAGGGTAATGGCAAGCTTGTTTTATGAAATTATGTTTTTCAAGTGTATTTTTGTTGCTTTTATCAAGTTCATGAGTGTATTTTTTTTTTTTTATATATTTTAATAACGCTTTTGAAGTTATTTATTTCAAATGCAACTTTTGATGTAAGCTTCTAAAAAATAGCTAATATATTTTTCGTTAATTAAAAATTTTTAATATAGATTTATATTAGAATTCTACAGAATAACATAATAATATAAGTAAATAAAAATGCAGGATAACATCTTATAATTTATTTAACATACCAATGAAATAATTTACGAAAACTAGAGGCTCGGAGTAGAAGTACAAGAACTTCAAGAGTAGATACATTTTCTTAAAAATCTAAATGAAGATGCTCGTGAAAGAACATCCAGTTTTCAAATTAATATTGAATACTTCTCGTACTGAGTTTTCATGTTGAGCCAGAGAAGATTAAATAAAATCTACCATGCACATCTTGGTAGTCTACCGTAGCTCAAACCGAAGTGAGCTTTTCGTTGCAAACATCGCATTCATATACAGGTAAAAAGGTCAGTAAGGTGTAAGGAAGCAGATGAAAACTTGTCGAGTCTCGTGGGAAATTATACATAAACAAAGTAAAAACAAACAATTCTCCTTAAGCAACAACGAATAAAAAATTTTTTAATGAATAAATTTCGAGAAAGCTTGCCCTCTTACCGTTTTCAAATGCTATCCAAAGTGAAAAGCTTCATATACACCAAATCATCTAGTATCATACGAGGATCCAAACAACAAACAAACAAACTTATTCGGGGTCAAGTATACATTAGGTACAAGCAACTCGAATTCTCTTAAAAATCCATCCAACCCAATAGCAGCAGTAGCAGTAGCAGCAGTAACAGAACAACGTATAAAAAAAAAAGCTCAACCTACAAACGACCGTTAA
The DNA here is from genome assembly GCA_030522805.1 of Leptomastidea abnormis. Classification (NCBI taxonomy): domain Eukaryota; kingdom Metazoa; phylum Arthropoda; class Insecta; order Hymenoptera; family Encyrtidae; genus Leptomastidea; species Leptomastidea abnormis. Next base: position 113,894 of record JAPYZE010000008.1, read on the forward strand.
CCAGTGCAATTCCTTCCGCTCTCGGACACCCTCGAACAACTTTGAAACAAGTCTACGAGCCAAGCCCTCCTTTCAATTCAACCCTATATATCCCATCCACCGTTTCTCTCTCTAGCACGCGCGCAACAAGCCATCCACCCACTGCACTTCCCCCACTCCCCCTTAACCCTCAAGCCAAGCGAGTTACTCTCGAGGTACTGCAATCCCCATTTCTTAACTTACACCCGCAGAGAGTCGCGCGTGGGAAGAGAAAAAGAGAGAGAGAGCTTACGTTGAGATGCTTGTTTATTTGAGATCCAGCTAACGCCACCTCCTTTTCTCTGGCTTGCACAACCTTGCTCTTGTTTTCTTGAAGGGCTGTATACTTTGCTCGTGCTATGGGTTAACGCTGAGTCTTTGAGCTTTTTGTGGTAGGTAGGTATATAATAACCTTGGGGCGATAATTAACCGTTGTGCTTTTCGTTTTAGAAGAGACTCTGGACTGTATGGTGGAGTTTCTTGAAGGGTTGCAATGTTAAAGGTATATGTACTTGTTTGCGGTGTATGTTAGATGACGGTGATCGTGTAAATTTAGCTAAGGTTTGAGATGATGTGTAGACTTTACTGGAAAGCTTTCAAGATTTATGGAAATGAGCTTTTACTAAAATAAATTTGAAGATTTTTCTTTTGTTTGCTTTTCAACAAATTTATAGTTTTGAAAAAAATGATAAATTATTTTTTTAAAATTTAATGCATCTAGCTTAAACTTGTTTTTTTCGAAATATATTTCTCTTACACACGCTAAGAAAAGTCGAGTCGAGCATGAAACAAAGATGCGGACGTGCAAAGAGAACAAGGGCGGGAAGCATGAAATTAGTCCGGTACTCTTAGTCCCCTCTCACGTATATCCCGACTCTTTTAGAAAAAATGTGTCTTTCTCTTCGAACACGCATTTGTCATCAGACGGTATTTTACTTTTTTTTTCACAGCCCTTGGCTATGCAGAGATAACATGTCACGTAAAATAGAGCTTGAGCTTTTTTTTAAGGCACCTTCGTGATGAGCTTTTTTTTTGTTTAATGTTTAGTGAAGGTGTGTTGGCTCATGGGAGGTGCAAGTAACCACAAGTTACAAGAAAGAAACAAAAAGAACCTATGTGCTCTTTGAAGTTGACGAAGTTTTTTATGGAGATGTATGCAGGTGTTGGTGCTTATGTGTCGTGGCTTTCCACAAAGTTTTATCCATACAGTTAAATGTTTATTAAAAATGTTCCTTTTTTTTTCTTCGTGGTTATAAGAATTTACTGCACTTTTTTAAAAGTTAAAGTTGTGCACTAAATAAAGTATATAATATATTAAAAATATTTCAACAATGTATAAATAATTCCTATCTCTTCTAACATAAATTTTCTATCTACGCAAAAAAAAATTCAAAGTGGATAACTTAAAAGCCAACGTCAGCTTTCATTACATCATTAAACGCATCACAGCAGTTTTTCGCAAACATATTCCCTTGTCGGTGTCGGACTCAAAACAGAAAGTAAAAAAGCTATGAAAGAAAAGTAGTGTGAGAAGAAGGAAGGAAGGACGAGAGAGAGAGCAGTAGCTTTCCAGCTCGACGGAGAGCAGTCGAGGGCTGAAACAACAGCCGAGCTAGAGCGCATAGTCGGCTCGATTCCACTTCCACCCGAGAGAGGAAGGGAAGTAGAGAGTTTGGAATGGGGCTAAGACAAACAGTTCTCAGAAGCACCGAACTAATTAACGCGGGGAGCGAAGGGAGGGACGAAGAGACGAGCACCAAGCAAGATCCGAAGCGCGAGTTTGCAGTATATAATAGTAGTAGTAGTAGTAGCAGCTATATGTACAGCACTGAGTCGGCGCGCGAAAATGCCCGCGTAAGCTGCAAACTGACCAGCTCGTGTCGGGCAGTAGCAGCAGCAGCAGCAACCTCACTTGCGCAAGCGAAAATTTAATAGTTTTCTGATGAAAAGAACTGCTTCGGTATGAGCTTTTGTTCGTTTTGAAGCTTACTCTACCTACCTTCGACTCTCCGCCCCCATAGTTATATTCCTTTAGTCTTCTTTTTTTTTTGTACCACTACCCTTCTGTCTTTTTTTCTCGCTAGATCCCCCTCTTCATTTACGAGGACCTAATGAAAGCTTTAACTGACCAAGTGAACTCGCTGACTAGTTTTTTTTTCTTTTCATAGTATATAGGGTGTAGACGCTTATCCATCTGCTCGGTTCTCATTTTTTTTAAACCCGCTTTCTCTTTTGGTATATAGCTCGTTGAGTAAAAAATTTTATTTGATCAAAAAGCAGGTTTTATGGAGGTATGATTATTTGAAATAATTCTTTTCACACGCCGACATTTTTTTTTACTTGTGCAAACTCTGTTATTTTTGTGCAGTTATCTGGCAAATGTAAAATTAATTGGATTTCTTTTTTAAAATTCTGTGCAATTTTTTTTATCCAACTGTGAGTCATTATTATTTTTTATTAATCATCCTTATTCACAGCCAAAACATATAAAAAAAAAGTTGACTCATAAGTCGAAAAGCACAACGTAAAAGTCAGTTGAATGCAAGCTTACCCAGATCCGACATTTCATTACTAGTTAAACTGCGTCACCTCGGCATCTCGCAAGCTTGAAAAAAGCACGTCTAAGCTTGCTTTCCTTCTTACCTCGACATTTGAAATGTAAATTCGACTCAAGAGAGATTCCATACGAGAGCTATCGAGACTCCCGTAGTCCTCTCACTACCTGACAATGGAATCTATAATGAGGAGCTTTTTATGGTGCGAGAGTGTGAAAATACACATGGTTGATGTATGTGCAAGCTTCCCTTTGTGTTCGGATTTACGTGAAAGTGGGTCTCATGCGAAGCTTGCATAGAAAAATGCAGTTAGCATAGATTGTTAGTTTTTTTTTATTGGTACTCTTCTATCTATCCTGATCACTTTATAATCCGTTACGAGTAAAAATAGTTTTTAATAGAGCTTTTAATAAAAATATTAAATTCCTAATATGTCTATTAAATCAACTCAAATATTGAACAATTATTTAGATGAAAAAAACATTATATACTTACAAATATTTTTAATCGAAAACAAACATTTCCCAGTAAAGCAAATATTTGTGCAATGATAAGTTTCTCCGACTAAAATCAACGAAACGTCGATTCGTATCATATCCGGGAGCCAATAGCAAGTCGTTACGCTAGACTGAAATAGCAGAGTTGCATGGGAATCGGAAGGAAGCGCGTATAGTCACAAACATTTCGACTAGACGCATTTAAACTATTGCCATCGTCTTTGGCATCGAGTCAAACGAACGAAGTTGCGTATAGTATTCCTGTAAGTATAAAGAAAAGAAGGGTAGGAAAATTTTTCCGCGTGGAAAGTTTCGCGTAACTGCGGAACAGGCTGTTCTTTATTTTTCCGTTTCTGTTGTGCTTCTACTGATTTTTCCGGCGCTCTCGTTTTGCAAACAGTAAAGCGAAAGCTTGAGAGGATAAGTCGGAGTAGCTTTTACGAAAGCTAAGAAAACAAAGTAAGTCAGGAAGAATATTTACAAAATATTTAGTGAAGCAGAAGCTTTTATGGTAGTAAGGATAAGGTTTTGTTGATTTTTCGAATAATCTTTAAAAGTACAGAGCTTGAAAATGTCTTTCAATTATTTTCGATTATTTTCTTGAGTATTGTACTTTTTTCTACCAGACAAGACAACTTGGAAATTTTATTGTTTGGAAGCTTGTAAAATTATGACGAGAAAGGATGTATAGATAAGGGTAAAAGCAGAAATTTTTTTAAGCGAAATCAAGCAAAGCGGAAAACTTGGCATCTTATGCCAAGCCAATTTTATTTCCGATGCAGAGCCAAGCATTTCCGAACTGGGTCGACACGTCATCTTATTCTTACAAACCTCCTTATTTCTATCTCTCCAAATTTTCTATCCTATATCAGTAATATTTTTGCAACGTCAAAAAAAAAATTAATTTTTCATTCTTCGATAAGCAGAGATAGCCTCAAAAAAATTTAAGTATTGGCATATATAAAAGGCAATTTTCCCGCCGGATAAGTGTACAATCTCCGTAAAAGAGAGCAGCAGCAGCAGTAGTAGCAAGATAGTACCGGAATATACTATAGTAGAAACGCGCCCGTCAGTCTGGAGCGAACCGGAGATTTGAATCGGCGACTGCTCCTAAGGGTGGAAGAGGAGGAAGCTTCGCTCTTCGTAACCGTTAGTGTATACGCACAGTTAAGACACTTCAATTACCTTTCGAGAGAGCTGCTGCTGCTGCTGCTCTCTCTGCTCCGTATACATACCTAACGCGCATTGGCCTTGCGGAATCGAAAAGCTCCGAGAGTACGCGCGGCTCGGATCGCCACCCAAGCAAATACATCCCACTCAGACTCAACATTTCTATCTCTCTCTCTCTCTCTCTTGCTCTATCGTGAAGTGCCTTTCTCTTCTTCTCTCTTGTGCCTCATCTACTCCCTTCTCTGCACCGCATCTCTGCTACCTCGTTGTTTGTTCTCCCTTTTGGTCTCTAACGCTGCTTTTTTTTTCACCCGAACTCCAACCTACCTTTATACCCCTCTCCCGCACTCTTTTGATAGCGCATTTCATTCGCTTCCGCTTTTTATCCACTCGCTCCTCGGCTTTTTTTTCCAGTTTAACCCCTTGCTTTATAGGCTTCTTTCATACCGAGCAGGCTTTTTTTCTCTCTATTTTTTTCATAGAAAAAAAGGGGTTTGAGTATCGATTGAATTTGTTCGTATGATCGTAGGTAGGTACGAGGATGCTGAACTTGCAGCTTCTCGCAAAATTTGTTAAGTTAATTAATTGAATATTTTTTTTAAATTTTATGAATACCAAAGCAAATATTCTTTTTTTTTTATTTTCATATAATAAAATAGTCTTGGTATAAAAATAAACTAGCACAATATACCGAGATCAGAAATCCCATGAAAAAAAAAGTTGTAGGATAAGCAGAAAATCTTTCCGGAAACCAAGAGAGGACAATCAAATCGCTCGCACAAGCGCAAAAAGCCTTGTCGTCTTCTTCCTCTCTCAGTGGTTGTTCACAGGACATAGTATAACATGCCTCCAAGAGATCTCCCTCGACACAGAGCCCGTAAATCCCGTACGCGTCCCGAGAGCACCTCTCTCTCTCTCCCTCTCTCTCTCTCTCTTCTCTCTCTCTCTCTCTCTCTCTCGCGTCTTCTCTCTTACCGCCGAGTCAGCGTTAGTCCAAATCCAAGCAATGAAATAAAACGCCACAAGGCGCTACAGCGCGAAAAATAAATTGGAAGCACGAGGCTCAGGGATGAATAATAAAGGGTAGGATATATGCATGGGTTGGTAGGTAGGTAGGTATATGTATATAAAAGAGAATAAAAAGCGCATAAGATGGAGCTGTCAGGCATGGAAGAGGAATGAATCTTGCGCGTGCTTTAGAGGATGTAGAACGACTTCGTGATGCATATCGGTTATGTAAAAGCTTATATGCTGCTTTGTGTGTATACGAAGGATGTGATCGGAAGATTTTTGCTTTAGATCTTTTTTTGAGATTTTTCCTGAAAGGATTTTGAGATCTTTGAAGGATTTGAGATTTGTAAGGTGTTTTTTTTTTTTTACTTTACTGCTTGTAAGATTTTATTGAGTGGTGGATTATTCGATTGACAAGTTGATGTATATAACTTTTGACAAAATTTTGAAAGTACATGGATTGAGTTCTTTTGAAATATTTTTTTTAATGGAATTTTTTTTTTGCTACTTGGAATATAAGAAATTTTTCGATTTATCCTTTGCCAAAATAAATATATATTTAAATATAAAGAAATTGTATAAAATGTGCCAGAAATCAAGTTAAAAAAAATTGAAACGTATTTAAATTCACGATCCAAAGCGTACCAGAATTTGTTAGCTCATCAGTCTAAGACAAAAGTACAACGAGCTATAATACGAGCAACATAGTCTTCTATCCTACTTTTACTTTAGTAAAGCTTCTAAGAAAAGTCGGAAGAATTTCAAGATCGACGGTAGCACGCCGAAGGCACGCACATAGTCGGCGCGCCGTGTATTGGACTAAGGAGATGGAGAAGAGTAAAGGCCGACGCGTAGGTACTGCTGCACCAGCAGTCGTGTCATGCTGGAAATGTTGAAGCTGAAATAAAATAAAGCACCTCGCTTTATTTTCCTCCACCCTACCTTCCTCGTACTCTTCTTCTTGTATTTGTCCTGAATATGCAAAAAGTTTGGCTTTAATAAAGCTCGAGCTTTTCTTCGTGAAAATTCTGCTAGTACGACGTGTTTAGTGCCGGTCAACAAATATTCGCGAAAGTTTTATCGAGCGTGGCTAATACACGTTTAAGAACTACGAAATTATGGAGTAACGAGAGCAATAAAGTGGATGTTACACTTTAGTTACTTTCTTTTCAATTCCCACTTACGGCACGTAGTACCGATAACATATAAAATTTTACAATTTTCTCAATCGCTGATTTAATATTGACATAAACGTCGTGGATAAATTTTATGAAGATTTCGTGAAAAGCTGTGGAATAAAGTGTGGTGAAGTCATGTAGCTACGACAAAAACATTTCATTTTGGAGCTGGTTTTTTTTTGAAAAAACTCTGTAGATATTTTTTAGTTTTAGAAATAAAAAAAAATACGTTCGCTTTTATAGTTATAAAAAATTGCCAGTGGATTTACTTTTATAACTCGTAAAAAAAAAAGAAAAATAAATTTAGTTTTTGATAGTAAAAATAGCATACTAAAGTTGAATTTTTCCCCAACAAAATCTACATTTGTAATATCTTATAAAAAGTCTGTAAATTTTTTTCTGACAATAAAATTCAAATCTCTTCGAAAAAAAAGGTCGAGAATCAACAGTTGTAAATTTATATTCACAAAATTTTTCATTTTTTTAACTTACAAATAATTTATAACGAAACAATAATGCAGCCAACCATTCCTAAAAAGAAAGAAATCACATTCTCTATAGAAAACACCAAAAAAAAAAAGTCTCGTAAAACACACAAGTTCCAAATCGCAGTTGTTAATATTAAGCTCCAAACTTTTATTGCCAGAGAACATTGTAGAAATTCTGGTCGCCCACGCGCTCGCGCGTAAGCTCACTGCGTACGTGCAGCCACCAAGCTTGCAAGCACTGTTAAAAGAAAGACAGAGAGCTTTCGAGTAGCAGCAAGTGCGATTCCACTTTAGATTAAATTCCAAGTCGGCCACCACCAGCCTTTCCCTTTCTCTCTCGCACCAACACTCCACTCTTCGCAAAAAGAAAAACACGCCAGAGCTTTTTTACCTAGCATATCAAGCCACGCAGCTGGAAAACAATATAGTTCTTCGACTTTTTAAACTTTCAAGCTTGCACTTGCGCAGGAGAAAAATATGAGAGCGTCACGAGAGAGTCTCATTAGCGCCAGTCTCAGCGTTTCTTCGAATAACTCTCCCGAAAGCTGCTGTTGGAATACAAGTTTGATGTTGCGCGAGCTACTGCTGCAAGCGACGCCACGAGCTTATGGCAATCAATTTGCGATTTCCCGCTTGAAATACGAGTTTTTAAGCGCGTTTTGAGAGGTATACACCTCCTGCTTCATTCGTCGTCACAGTAGGTTGCCATGGGCAACAGACGTACTGGTAACATTCGCCTGATATAGAGAGACTCGCTGTTAATTACGTTTTGTTGAAGTAAATGTCGAATGGTTATTAATAATAATTTAATAAGGATTATTTCATGTTGAAACGTTGATTTACTTGTGGTAAAAGTTAAGCAAAAGTTATCTTGTATTTGGTTTGTAGTTACTTGACTTTTGTGGTTTGAAAAATCACTTTCTTTTTTTTTTTTATTTTGTTAACTTTGTGAATAGGCCGAGTAAAGATCTTTTGAAGAACTTGCTTGTAATAAAGAAACTTTTTCGGTGAGTTTCTTAAAAAAGAAAAAGAAAAAAGAGAAGAAGAAAAAAGATTTACGAACAGTGGCAAAATAAATATTTCATGTGTGTTGTAGGAGGAGAATACGCGTGAAGACGTCAGCATTACTGTACGAAGCTGAGGGGAGGTATATATGTTGGGGGAGTTGATACGAGAAGAAAAAAAAGAAAGAAAAAAAAAATCGAGTCTAGTGTGCGTGGAAGAAGAACAGGACTTTGGTGGGTGGGGAAAAAAAAGGAGCTTTGAAATATACATGGACGAACGCTTTCGGCCATTCCGATTCATTGGTAAGAAAGGGCCGACCGTGTGAGCGCGTGCTTTGCAGCAAACGTAGCGAGGTTGTATGTATGTACGCGGCAGCACTCGTCCATCGTTTGGACTTCAACCTCGCATTTCAAAGACTTCACCTCAGCGGAATCTCCCTCGGTTTTTTTTTTTTTATATTCTTTATTTTCTTTTTGTCCAAAGCCGCTCGTCTGTGAACTCGCGTACGTTTTATCCTTTAACGCTGCTCACAACTCTTTCTCTCTCTCTCTCTCTCTTTCCTCTTTGCTCGCATAAAAAAAATTGAGTTTGTTTCCAAAAGGTTATTCTCGATATGCTGTTAAAAAGTAAAACGTATGTGTGTATACATCTCTTTTAGACATCTGTTCTCAAAACAATAAATAAAACAGAAAATAAAAAAAAAAGAAAGTAAATAAAAAAATAAGAAGAAAAAAAATGAACGCTGACGGAGGATTAATGCGCCATAATCCAAGCATAATTAGGTAGCTAAATTTTTCTCTTTTAATCGCCGGGCATTATGGAAACGCGAACGGCGTGCGAAAAGCACGTGGAAGCTTTAACGATCTCCCCTCTCTCTCTCTCTTTCTCTGCAAGCCGCATGCATAAATCTTGCACACCAGTGACGAATGACGCGCGAAGTCGCGGCTAATTAATTCGCGCCAACCCAGAGCGTTTTTTTCTTTTCATTGTAAAATTATTACTTTACCTTTATATAAAATATAAATTAAATAGATATATATTTGTGAATTATTATATTGAGAGCATAGTATAGACTAGGATAGG